>JABYPW010000731.1:0-21419 GCA_016880775.1 Phymatotrichopsis omnivora
GTGTATTTGCAAGCCTTGGCCGATAATAACAAGCGAGTGGAGAACCTGCGTGCTGTGATGGAAGAGGGAATGGAGACTTAGGGCCCCTCGGTAGTTCATCTTTCTTTCCGCTTTTGTTGTTCCCTTTGTGTAAAAGTTTTGTGAGCTTGACTTGTGTTTTCTCCTTCGTCTTTTCTCTTTCCTTCGTCTTTGGTTAGTGTCTCTCGCTTCTACCCCGATCCCTTCTAGTTGTTGTAAGGTTCGCCTCGCTGGAGATGGGAAAGGGGTTCCCTGGGCTTGTCTTTTTCCTTTTCGCTTGAAAGTTTCTTCTGCTGTTCTGACGTACTGGGTGGTCGCTTTTGTGCCGGTCGCGTTTTCTGTTTTGGTTTTTACTTTCCCCCGCCGCTCTTTCCTTTCCGCCCCGTCTCTTCTTTAGTTTATTGCGTGTAAGCGAGGAGGACTCGGGAACAAACCGTGTATTTTATCTGTAAACCGTAGGACGCGCTACCGACATTAGGTCGGCTGTCTTCTACCTCCGTCATAGCTTGTCATAGCTGCAAGCGGAGGTTCTTTTGACGACCCCTAGCGGGGTCGTAAAGATAAAATAAAAATGAATTTCCCCCCCCCCCCCCCCTGAACACCGGTAGTGTTCAGCGTCAAGGTACCTGGACGATGCGCTACGATGGAGGTTACGCTTAGATTGTTAACATTTGAGTATGCCGTCTCCACCCTTCACCATTGTGTTAAGTGCTCTGCAGACGATCCTCTGTCACATAACCTTGTGGCGTGGCGTGGCATGGTGTGGCTTTACCGTTAGCCTTGACTAAGCATGGGAAGTCAGCCCCATGGGTACATGATCGGCTTTCGGCATGACGCAACATTGGCCTAGTCAGCCATGAGGTCATGATCAGGCGATCAGACTCGTATTGCGAGAGACTATTCTCAATCAGGAGTGAGGCCGGAGAGGAGATAGGCGATCATAGTCAAATCAAGTACTAATCGCATCCTGTCCATTGTGGACTCTTCTACAGGTTTAGGCGATTAGGAATCAGGAGATGGTCTAGAACAGGATTTGGTTCTTTGTGTTTCTATTTCCTTTGTCATCTCTTTGTTAGCTCAGGTAAAGGATGGAATATATAAGTGCACGGTTATTCTTGTCTTGTTGTCTGGGGCGAGGATGGTCTAGTGGTATGGCTGTCCTGGTGTCGTTGTGCGGTAACGCGCAATGTCGTAGGTTCAAATCCTGCTCGTCCCATTCCATACCACGAATTACCGGTTGGTCGCGGGTTTTGTAGCGTAAGCGAGTTTTCCCCGACCGTGCAGGGTTGCCTAATTACTGGTTCAGTCCCTGTAAGCGAATGCGACCGATGATCACAATGGCCGTATGAAGGGTTACCCTGACGGCGCTTAGCGATGTATCGCTCCCTCTCTTAGTTAGGCCATTCGATTAAGTTCGCAAATAGTGCCGCCCGCTAGAGAGTGTGACCGAAGGAAAAGAGTATCCTTGTCTTGTTGTCTCCCCGCTGGAGGAAAAGTGTATTTAATAGGGAATAGAGTATGCTTGTCTTGTTGTCTTTCCTTCTTTCCTTCTTTAGCACATAGCTACCTTGTTTCCTCTGCGATCACCATTGTGAAAGCCTTTGAGTTATCTTTGAGCCTTAAAGAATATATTCGTCTTTTCTCGTCTTCAACCTTGAAGTCTGCCCTATTCGTCGTAGGAACAATATCTTCCAGTTGAGCTTTCATTTAGCTGAGATATCTGAGTTTACTCAGTAGTGTTTGTGAAGCGTGCCTAAGGTATCCTTACCGAGTCATATACGAACCACATAGGGTAATCCGTCACACTATATTCTTTAAAGAACATGGCTTCTTCCTCTTCCAATGTTCCGATACCTGATGCATCCTCCCTTGCTCTCATTGTGGGCATACAGCTCACCAACCCTTCAGCCTGAACAGTTCAGACCACCTATTCCTCTGCCTCCAATGTGTCTATGCATGATGAAGGTACAATCAACCTGAACACTGCCGAGTTGGCCTATGCCAACAAGCACCAGAAGGTGGTCATTGACAACTATGTGCCCACTGTGCAAGCCTTACACAAGGCTCAGCACTTTCTGGGGGAAGATTGCTTCAAACGGGCACTTCAACACACTGAGGAGGAGTTTCAGAAGCAGCGCGATGATATGGCATCCATCGTTCACGCCACCATAGTCCTACACCGCACCATCCACAAACCCCTCCCCAAGCTGTCCGTAGCTTTTCCCCCCACCATGACCAACCTGCTCCTGTCTGCTATCGAGCAGATCCACAAGGAGCGAGAGTCCTTTCCTCAAAGGGAGTCAGACTACACCAACACCCTGAATAAGGCACATTATGATGTGGTCCAGGATCTCAACTGCCAACTGGCTGAGACCTGCCAACAGTTGGCCAATCAGGCCCTCCATCTGTTAGCCTCCCGTAATGAGCAAATCGCCACTCTGATGGCAAACCTGGCCAAGGCAAAGGCCAAAGTAAAAGTCTTGGAGCAGGCAGAGGTCCCTCTCTAAGCTAGGCTTCACGAGGTGGAACATGCGGTTCTGTACCTCAAGGCTGAGAACAGGGCTCTCTCGGCTACGTCTACTCTGAGGAAGGAAGATGTGGTCAAGCTCAGGGAAGACCTGATGAAGGCCACTGATGACGCCAAACTGTGGAAGGACTTGTACTATCAGTACAAGGAGCACTACAGTTCCATTGTCTCTCCTCCGGTGTCTAGAAACCTGGATGAGGTCATAGACCTAGATGACAGAGCAACTCACATCACTGCTCCTCCTCCCAGGCCTACAGGTCTATGAAGGGGTATGCCTTCCTTTGTGGCGCCTTCCCGACCCATCTCCCCTACTCCTCCTCCTCCTCCTGTGACCTGTTCTGCCATTGCAGGATCATCAAGGGGGCACAGTGCAACCTCCTTTGCTTTCTTCGCACCCCGCCTGACATCTCCTCATCTGCTCAATGAGAGTGATATCCAGTACATCATGCAGGAAGTACTTGGGCAAACTGCCCCACTAGCTCATCCCTCAAATCGCAGTACCCCCGCTGCGCCTCCTGTCCCGTCTGCCTCTTTCAAGGGCCATAAGCTAGCAGATCCTGAGAAATTCTCAGGGAAGGCCAAGGACATAAGAAAGTTCATTGAGCAATATGAGAACTACTTTGCCCTCCAGTCACATGCCTTCCCCTATGACTGGATCAAGACTAGGTTCGCGTCCACATACATGACGGGTACTGCGCGAATCTGGTGGCAAGCCAACTCTCACCGGTGGACCCAGCAGACCACCATTTGGGATGACTTTACCGAGGCTATGAAGACTTACTTTGGAGCCTTTGCCACTAAGCCCTAGGCTATTATGGAGATGATCAATACAAAACAAACCAAGGGTATCCTCTCCTACCTCACCCACATGGAGGCTCTCAACCAGGTCATCCAAGGCAACCAAGAGTCTTTCAAGTTTTAGGTTGAGAGGGGCCTGAAGAAAGATCTCTAACTGGTGATGGTAGCCCAAACCACCCACGAGACCCCCACAGCAGAATGGCTATCTCGTGTGGTGCAAGTAGGCCTGGCGATGGAGGATGCCTGGGTGGCCATCCAGGAATCCTATAAGGGACAATCGACTAAGCAGACCTCCAGCCAGGCTGCTCCTTCCACCAAGCTGAAAAGGACCCAGGACAAGCATCCCTTGGGGTCCTCTTCCTAGGACAAAGGGAAGCTTCCTCAGCTCACTGAGGAAGAGAAGGAGTGGGCCAAGAAGAACAAGGCCTGTCTGCACTGCTTATCCAAGCACCATAGTGTCAAGGACTGTTATTCCACAAGGAAGTTTTCCATCTCCGTAGTCAAGATTGCCTCTATAAAGTGCAAAGCAGAGGATGATAGGAACTCCTTATCATTGAAGCAGCAAAAGACATCTGTAGCTCGAGTGGTCGACCTCCCAGATGACTGGAAGGATGGGGACAACATCCCCATGGTGTAGGTTTTCCCCTCTCCTTTTTTTTCTTATGGCATCCCATGCCACCTCTCCCATTTTCCTTTGTTCTGTGTTTCCTTTAAGACCCAGTTGGTTTGAAGCATTGAATTTATTGCA
The DNA here is from genome assembly GCA_016880775.1 of Phymatotrichopsis omnivora. Classification (NCBI taxonomy): domain Eukaryota; kingdom Fungi; phylum Ascomycota; class Pezizomycetes; order Pezizales; family Rhizinaceae; genus Phymatotrichopsis; species Phymatotrichopsis omnivora. The sequence continues at coordinate 4,092 of JABYPW010000731.1, forward strand.
CAAAATTTCCTTCAAGACCATTGTTTGAAATTTCCTTTATGCTTTTCTTACTAAGGAGCTGGTGTTCGCAACCATTGTTGAGTTCTCCGTGGGTAGGCCTGCCAGCATTGAGGCTAATGTAATTCATGATACCTATGAGTGATATGTTATGACCTAATATTTCATGACTATTATGATACCCTTATGTATTATTTTCCTTCTTTTCTTAGAGGCGTTGATTAGAGGTTGTGTTTTCCTTTCTTTTGCAAGTTCTGCCTGAGGAGGACCCGTACCAGGTCGAAATGCGCTGGCTATATAACAGACCATCACTCTTTACTGCACCCCCCTAAGTTATCAGTTTCACCTCCACGCATTTCCAACTCCCACTGTTTGGAACAACCTCCTTGCGGACAAGATGTATAGCGAGCTCCGGCCACAAGTTTCCCAGGAGAGATCAGGGAACGTATTCGCTACCGCCACCATGTCAACCATTTGTTCCTCCAAAGAAGGCCCTGCCTAGGGCAGGTGTGTTATGGTTCCAGTCACTTTGTGCTGGAAAACCTATTCTGTCGAGGGTCCCCAAGTACACGTGATCACAGCTACAGCCAAACTGGACAACGGAGCGACCGGTGCTTACATTTCAGATCGGCTCCCTGTCCCTCAGAAGAAGAGGTCCTAGGCGGTCAACGTCTTCGCCTATGATGGTTCCTGTCGTCAGGAGTGGTACTACACCCCCAAACTACAGATGCAGGACCTTAACCATTGTGAGCTTATCGACTTCGACATTGGCCCTATGCCTCCAGATGTGGACATATATCTTCCTGTTAAGTAGTTTCAAGATCATAAACCACAGGTCGATTATGACCAGGCTGTTCTCATGGGATTTCCCTCCTCCAAATGCAAGAACCATCTTGTGATGCCTAATGTCCAGATGGCCTCGGCATTTGAGTTGATTAAGGATGACAACTTCTACGCCAACTCCGAAGCTGTTGGTGGTGGACTGCTTGGGTGGGTGGACACCCCAGTCAATGAAGGAGTTGTCCATCGTTGGTGTGCTGCAATGACCAGAGCTCCAGTGGGCGACTTCGCCGAGCTCTTCATGTGGTCTTCTATCTCCTCGACCTCTAAAGGTGATAGGTGGGAACAAATCTATCCTGCTGTCTTCTCTGAACACCTTGCCTCTTCGCTCCCTCCCCATCGGGAATGGGATTGCAAAATTGATCTGAAGGAAGGAACGACTCCTCCCAGGGGCCCGCTTTACTGTCTATCTAAGACTCAGCTCCAGGCCCTACATAAGTACCTTGATCACATGATCAAAGAGGGGAAGATAAGGCCCTCCAAGTCTCCCGCAGGCACTCCTATCCTGTTTGTGAAGAAGGCTGATGGTTCCCTACGCCTTTTCGTCAACTACTGGGGTTTGAATAAGATTGTTATTCAAAACCGCTATCCTCTGCCCCTTATGGGTGAACTTAGAGACTGGATTGGCAATGCAAAATGGTTCACCAAGCTTGACCTCAAGAATGGCTACAACCTCATTCGCATCACCAAGGGTTATGAGTGGAAAACATCTTTTCGCACACATTATGGCCAGTACGAGTATTTGGTGATGCCATTTGGTCTCTGCAATGCCCCTGCTGTCTTCTAAGAAATGATGAACATGATCTTTCATGACCTTCTTGATCTTGGTGTCCTCATCTACCAGGACAACATCCTGATCTATGCCGCTACTAAGGAAGAACATGACCGCCTTGTGCAAGAATTCCTCAAGTACCTTGATCGTCATAAGCTGGCACTCAAGCCAGCCAAGTGTGTCTGGGCGGTCCATGAAGTAGAATTCCTTGGGTTCATCATCTCCAACAAGGGCATTAGCATTTCAGAGGATAGGATTCAAGCCATCTAAGATTGGCTGACTCCCACCATAGTTCGAGATGTCTGTTCGTTTTTGGGCCTCGCCAACTTTTATAGGGTCTTCATCTAAGGATTTTCGAAGATCGCGATGCCCCTGACAAACCTCACCAAATAAGACCAGCCCTGGACCTGGGGGTCTCAGCAGTAATCTGCCTTTGACACCCTTAAGGCCCTCTTCACCTCTATGCCTATCCTTGTCCACCATGATTCTCAGATCCCCCTTTAAGCTGAAACCGATGCCAGTGACTTTGCCCTTAGGGGCGTGCTGTTACACCCGCTTCCTGATGGCTCTATTCACCCATTGGCCTTCCACTCTCGCAAACTTGAACCAGCAGAGTGGAATTATGAGATCTACGACAAGGAGATGCTTGCAGTGTTCAACTGCCTCTACATGCAATGGAGACATTGGTGTGAGGGAACGGCTCATCTAGTGCTGGTGATAATGGACCACAAGAACCTGGAGTACTTTACAACCACTCAGCTCCTCTCTAGGAGACAGGCCCAGTGGATAGAGAAATTGGGCACCATTGATTTCCAGGTAGTGTATCAGCTAGGTAAGTCTAATGATGTGGCTGATGCCTTGAGCAGACATGGGGACCATGTCCCTACGGAGGGGGCACCTGAGCTCGGTCTTCTCTTCCTCAAGAAAGGACAGTATATTGCTGCGATTAAAAAAAGTTATACCTCACTCAATCCTTCCTTTTACTAAGCCTTGAGGGAAGCTGCTGCTACTGACCCTGAATGCCAACGCATTCTGAGCTCACCATAGGAACCCTACAGTGTTCATGACGGCCTTCTAATGTGGCATAGTTTGTGGTATGTACCCCCATCTCTTCGCACTGAGGTTCTCAAGTCCAGGCACGATCACCCTACGGCAGGCTACTTAGGCCGAGATAAGACATTTGATCTTATCGACAGAGACTTCTACTGGCCACATCGACGGCAGGATATAGCTGAGTATATCTCTGCATGCGACCAGTGCCAACGGAATAAAGCCCGCTGACACAAGGCCTATGGGCAACTGCTTCCATTGAAGATACCCTACAGGCTGTGGGAATCGATCTCCATGGACTTCGTGACAGAACTCCCTCCTTTTGACGGCTTCACCCAAGTGTAGGTGATCGTTGACCGTTTTTCTAAGATGGCGCACTTTATCCCTCTCGGCCCTAATATCAACTCCAGGCACCTTGCCAACACGTTCGTCCGTGAGATTTGGAGACATCACGGTCTACCAGCCAATATTGTCTCTGACTGTGACCCCAAGTTTGAATCCTTCTGGGGTTATGTGATGGATCAGCTCGGGGTTAAGTTGTCAAAGAGCACTGCTACTCACCCCTAAACTGACAGACAGATGGAATGGCTCAACCAGGTCCTGGAAGCTTACCTCCGCACCTATGTCAACTTTGAGCAATCTGATTGGGTTTTCTTTCTGGCCCTAGCAGAATTCGCATACAACAACGCCAAGTCTTCATCCACTGGGGTGTCCCCTTTTTTCGCCAATTTCGGATATCATCCTTCGCTTAACGCAATCTAAACAGTCTCTGCCTACTGGGGAAGTGAGGCCTTAACTCGAGAATAGACCACTATCAGGCAACGCCTCTTCGACTCTCAAAAGAAGATGGTTGTGTAGTATGACAAGTCTTACCTACCGTTCCCTGAACTCAAACCTGGAGACTGCATCCTAGTTAAGCGTGACAATATCACCCCCTCCTGACCTTCCCGCAAGCTAGATGCCAAGTTTGCTGGCCCCTTTGAGGTAATCAAACCCATTGGGCCTTAGGCCTACAAACTCAAGCTTCCCTTCTCCTAGAAGATCCACCCTGTTTTCCACGTTTCAAAGCTGGAACCCTACCATGTTTCAGGTCGGTTCCCTATCTACCCTCCTCCTGCTCCTGTGATTGAAGAGGGTGAAAACTACTTCTTCGTTTCCGAAATCGTCAAAGTTCAGAATAATCGGAAAACTAAGCGGGTGGAATATTTGGTGTTATAGGAAAGATATTCTCAGGATGAGGGGAGTTGGGAACCCTTAGAGTCACTGCTAGTTAATGGTGAACCCATCGATGCTCTCGTGACCTTTCGACAGGCCTATCCAGAGGCTGAGTGCCAAGCTACTGAGTCAGAGGAGGCTCTACCATACAAGCGAAGACGGAGGAATTGAGGTATGTATAGTTGCTCCTTCCTCCAAAGTTAGTTTCCCTTGAATGCAGTAGGGTGACACTATAGTGTCCACTGCATGATCCTGAGTCCCCTTTAAGCTCCATTGAGTTAGGATGATCTCCCCCTACGGGCTGTAGGAAACCGTCCCCTTGTCCCGGTTACTCTCAGGGAAAGGTAGAGAACTGACATAAAGCTAACTCCTATGTGCATGGGGACTATACGCCTTAGAAGGGGCGTAGTGTTATGAACACCGGTAGTGGTCAGCATCAAGGTACCTGGATAATGCGCTACGATGGAGGTTACACTTAGATTGTCAACATGTGAGTATGCCGTCTCCACCCTTCACCATTGTGTTAAGCGCTCTGGAGACGATCCTCTATCACATGACCTTGTAGCGTGGCATAGCATAGTGTGGCTTTACCATTAGCCTTGACTAAGCATGGGAAGTCAGCCCCATGGGCACATGATTGGCTATCGGCATGACACGACATTGGCCTAGTCAGCCATGAGGTCATGATCGGGTGATCGGACTCGTATCGCAAGAGACTATTCTCAATCAGGAGTGAGGCCCGAGGGGAGATAGGCGATCATAGTCAAATCAAGTACTAATCGTGTCCTGTCCATTATGGACTCTTCTACAGGTTTCAGCGATTAGGAATCAGGAGATGGTCTAGAACAGGATTTGGTTCTTTGTGTTTCTATTTCCTTTGTCATCTCTTTGTCAGCTCAGGTGAAGGATGGGATATATAAGTGCGCGGTTGTTCTTATCTTGTTGTCTCTGGAGGAAAAGTGTATTTAAATGGGAATAGAGTATGCTTATCTTGTTGTCTTTCCTTCCTTCCTTCTTTAGTACATAGCTACCTTGTTTCCTCTGCGATCACCATTGTGAAAGCCTTTGAGTTATCTTTGAGCCTTAAAGAATATATTCGTCTTTTCTCGTCTTCAACCTTGAAGTCCGCCCTGTTCGTCGTAGGAATGATATCTTCCAGTTGAGCTTTCGTTTAGCTGAGATATCTGAGTTTACTCAGTAGCGTTTGCGAAGCATGCCTGAGGTATCCTTACCCAGTCATATCCGAACCACATAGGGTGATCCGTAACATACAGGCAGTTGGACGCTCCTTTGTTCCCCCCTTAGTTCCCCCCTACAAGAGGCAAGGGACGAAGCCGCCACCATGAAAGTAATGTTCACCTCGTTCGAGGTATCTGGCATATCCCCCACTGTGAAAAACAAACCTAGAATAGGCGACGTTATCTCAATGCACACTGCACCGCTTATCAGCGACCTATACATTAGATACCGTGACCTCCAGTTCTATACCCAAACCTTACCATCCCTCCTGGCTTCAGTAACCAAGATTCAGAAAGTAGTCACTACTATCGCCACTGGCCAACAGTCCCTCAAAGCTCATTTTGACAAACTCAAGGCTATTACCACCCGCAATACCACTACTACAGCTTCAGCTAAGGCAGGCCCCACTGACATCGACCTTGCACTTTCTGATTCTATCAAAAAGCTATGGTCAGAAACGTCCAAAACTGCTAAAGCGGTGAAGAAGATCTCTCCTTCCCTTCCTTCCCCCACTCTCAACATGCTGCAACTGGCACCCACTACTACTACTGACACCACCTGGGCCCAGGTAGTGAAGAAAACCAAAGGCAAAGCTATGGCTATGCCACAACCGACTGCTACTACCCCTCCCGCCCCGAAGTATCCCACTAAGCGAGAAAGCGAAATAATTATCAATCTCGAAGAAGAAGTTCCCGAGTTCAACCCTATCACTATTCAGGATACTATCAACTCTGCCCTAGTAGAGAAGAAAGCCCCGTCCGCCTGCCGAATCCGCTCCGTCTGAAAGGCTAGAGCTAGCAACGTCTTCCTCTCCGTCATGGAGAACACAACTACCCAGCAAGTCCTCGTATACAAGCCCACGATTGAAGAGGCAGTACACAAGTTCTTCCCCACCACCACTGGCCTCTGCCGCAACTTCTTGCACAAGAAGTACATTGTGCACAATGTGCCTACCCCTGTCCTCAACACCTCAGAAGTCGAACATATGTCACTCATCTGAAAGGAGATTGAGATATTTAACCAAGGTGTCATACTTGCCTAGACCCCCCACTGGCTTGCTTCGAAGGACAAGCTTGTCAGCAAACCCACCTCATCTATTGTCATCACTGTAGTGGTGAACAATAACCACTACCGAATTTCACAAGCTCTTACCATTCTTAACAAGAACCGCCAGACTGACCCCTACATCGCCTTCTCCAAGGCTACCCAGTGTTCCCGCTACTGCCACTTCCGTCATCACTAACTGAAGTGCACCTCTTCCCCATGCTGCCGCCTTTGTGCTAGACCCCACACTGTTTTCGAACACTCCTGTGGCAACACAGAGTGTAAGCGCTGCGGACGACAATGCGATTGCACGGTACTTAAATGTACCAACTGCGATGCCACCTACCCTACCAACGATCCCCTCTACCCAGTTTATTTGCAGGCCTTGGCCAACAATAACAAGCGAGTGGAAAATCTGCATGCTGTGATGGAAGAGGGAATGGAGACTTATAGCCTCTTGGTGTTTCATTTTTCTTGCTAGTGTTGTTCCCTTGAGTGTAAGCATTGTGTGAGTTTGGCTTTGGTTTTCTCCTTTGTCCTGTTTTCTTTCCTTTCTCTTTGGTTAGTGTTTCTCACTCCTACCCTGATCCCTTCCAGTTGTTGTAAGGTTCGCCTTGCTGGAGATGAGTAAGGGGTTCCCCTGGCTTTTCTTTTCTCTTTTTGCTTAAAGTTTTTCTGCTGTTTTGGTGCACTGGGTTATCGCGTTTGCGCCAGTCACGTTTTCTTTTTTGGGTTTTACTATCCCCCATCACTCTTTCCTTTCCACCCCGTCTCTTCTTTAGTTTATTGCGTGTAAGCGAGGAGGATTCGGGAATAAACCTGTATTTTATCTTGTAAACCGTAGACTGCGCTACCGACAATAGGTCAGCTGTCTTTTTACCTCGCGTCATAGCTTTCCATAGCTGCAAATGGAGGTTCTTTTAGAAGACCCCTAGCAGGGTCGTAAAGATAAAATAAAAATGAATTTCCCCCCCCCCTAGATGTTCCTTTGTTTACCTCGTGTCATAGCTTTCCATAGCTACAAGTGGAGGTTCTTTTAGACAATCTCTAGCAGGATCGTAAAGATAAAAGAAAAATGAATATCCCCCCCCTGGACGCTCCTTTGTCTGTTCACACAAAGCTGTCCGCTAGAGAGTGTGACTGAAGGAAAAGAGTATAGATGCTCCTTTGTCTTTGCACTACTTTTCTGTGTTTTTCGGAGGAGATATTTTCTTATTACTTCATAGCTTTCCATAGCTGTACAAGGATGTTCTTTTAGATGGTCGCTTATGCGACCATAAGAATAAAAATGTATTACCCCCCCCCCTGGATGCTCCTTTGTCAGGCTTCTCAGACTCTCCAAACCCCCCGATACATTCTACCTCTTTTCACACTCTTCTTTTCATCACTTTCCATCGGTATAAAACTCTTCAGCGAAAAACAATGACCTCGAATACCTTAGCCTTGTTGTCTTGGGGATAGGTGCTTGGATAGAGCTAGCTCCATAGGGGACTATCCTTGCCTGGACATGTACTGATAGGTTCCTGGTTGCGCATCACCACCGCAGTGTGCTCTGGTGCCATTATAGCCTGAACAAAAAACCTAGTATAGGAGACATTGTGACAACATGAAAGACCTAACCTCCCTTATATGGTTGCAAATATATCTACATCACAGCAACAGCTAGTCACCCCTGAAAGGGCACCTACACCTACGAATACCTCGACCTACCATACCATACCAAAGAACTCTGCACAGCCATATCAGATCCCACCTGCACATGAGTGGCAAATTGAAGGGTGCACACAAATACCCCCAACCCAACTAGCCCAGAGCTAAATTGTGTAACTAATCTTCAGAAACCCAGCTAACATTAGTCAGCATACCTCCCCAACACTATCACAGACCACTACCCCACACCCACAAGCCACGTTTGCCCTGGAGAGTGCCTTCCAAGGCAGGGATGTTGGATCCTAGGATGAGGATGCCCTAGGAGCAGAGTACACTAGTGACAGGGATTTCTTTACCACGGATGAACAATTCAAGGGCAAAGACAAAGAAATGGTAGATGTTGACACCACTCCTACAAAACTAAAAAACTGAACACCAGAATTCTCCCAGAGCCCACCCCCGATCTATATTACTGAAAACCTACTACAAACGTTAGAAGAGCTCATAGGCTCCACTATCAGAATACAAGCCTTCATGCAACTGCTGAGTGAACAACAAGGCTTAACAGGAGAACCCATGAAGACTGTATTACTTGGCATGTTCATTGCTGACATATTTACTACCCTGTGCAATAAAATCAACAACCAGTCTAGATTCCTCATCAACCTACAAGATGCTAACCTCAAGCTCAGATGACAAGTAGAGGAACTAGAAAAAAGGATGAAACAGACCCAGCAAGTAGCCTAGAGCACAGCTGCCACAGTTTAATCTAGGACATATGTACAGGCTACACAAGACACTAAACAAAAAGACAACAAACTGGCAGACAAAGAAACAGGCAAAGGAAAAGGTAAAGGGAAGAAAGGGAAAAAACAAGAAATGAGTCCCAGCAGCCCAATGACCAACCCTGGAAAAAAGCAGGAAATCGGCACTGAAAGCTAACAGAAACTCCCAAAAAGGCACCAGCGTACGGAATGATGAATGTACCTCCAAAAAACTGAGCCTGGAGAAATCAAGGATCGAGCCATGTTGGCCGAAAGATTAGCCTATCAACTCACAATTAAACTGAGAGATGAAGCTGCACTATCCCCTAAGGATGTGATGCTTGAAGTGATCACCATCAACGAAATAGGCACTGTCACAATGTACACCCCACTATACCTCACCGCCAAGTTCTACAAACCCTACTCCATTATCATACAAAATGCAGTGAGCAGAATCCTTACGATGCAATTTGAAACACTTAAGTTCGCACCAGTTACAGTAGGCATAATGGTTCATGGCATCCCAAGGTTTTCTCTACCCCTATATGGACTAGGAACAGAACTCTACAAGGAGGTATTAGGACAAATCATGGCCACCACTAGAGTTCAAATCACAAGCACAAGACTGGTCAAACCTAAAGACAGATAGGAAAAACTATACTGCTCCATTATTGTCGAAGCCTACCTGTCAGAAATAAAAAAGATTTACACCCCCCAAGGAACCCTGTTATATAACCGAAGAAGAAAAACTGAACTGCTCTATTCATCAACACCGTACATGCAATGCAACAAGTGCTGGAGACGAGGACACCTGAGAGCAGCCTGTCAAGAACTGCTTCAAATGTGCACCATCTGCATGCAAGTACATGACACCCAAAATCAGCCCCATACATGCGACACCCAAAAGCACTCGACTCCCTGCCTAGGACAACCAGAAAGGGAGTACAAACTAGGACGATACTATGCCAGAGAAGTCATAAAATGCATCAACTGCCAAAATGGCCATGCAGTAAACTACCTAGACTGCCCTACCAGGAAAGAGAAATTCCAACAATTCCAAGAGATGATCCAGCAGCGCAGGTCAGAATGTCTCTAGCAAGAAGCATAACAAAGCGAATAAAATGGTAAAAAAAGGCAATAAAGGGATGACCAAAAGCATCCCATGGACAACAAAGACCCTCAAAATGGTGATGCTCAACTGCGCAGGAAATAACAGAGTGTTTATCAACTCCATGCAAAACCAAAAAACCCCAGCACAAATCATAGCCATATAACATCCATACCTACACCAAGGAAAGCCAATGAAAGCAAAAGGATACGAGATGGTCATGCCCCAGAAGAAAAGAGATGGAAGGATTCAGTATGGAATAGTTGTTTATGTGGAAAAGTGGATAGTGGAGTGTTTTTCTCTCTTTCCTATACCTGGGATTCAAGACCCAGATGTGGTGGCACTGAGTTTCAAGTCAAAGAGTTTCTCCTTCTCATTTTCCTTTTTTGCAGTATACATACACCCAAAAGGCACAGAATGAATAGAAATAATAGCACAGGTCTTCCAGAAGCATACAGGCCACAGGATCATACTAGGAGATTTCAACATGCATCACCCAGACTGGAGCCCATTCTATGCGTACACACGACATGAACTACAAGATGGACAAAAGCTACTGGAAGTGGCGACAAACACAGGACATGTCTGCACCAACATACTAGGAGAAACCACTAGGCATGACCTGAGAGGATGACAACACGGGGTCATAGATCTAATATTCACAAGTACAAACACATATGGATGACTTACGCTGCCCACCGTAGGAGGAGATGTAGGAAGTGATCACTTCCCTGTAACAGTCGACCTGCACCTATAAGACACAGAGCAAGAGAAACTAGCACCCAATTGGAACCTTTTCCCAGCATATGACAAAGATAATGTGGACCCAGTATACCATCAGCTAGAGGGAATCATCACCGAATGGGACCAACAAGGGGACTTCCAGCACTGGATACATAAGATAATACACCAAGTCGCAAAAACACTATATGATGTAGTACCCAAAAAAAACATCACAAACTATTCCAAACCATGGTGGAACACAGAAATAGCCATTGAATGCAAGGTGTTCAACCGAGAAGCCAGAAAGTATAAACACCGGAAAACCACCAAAGAGAACTGAAACATGGCGAGAAATAAGTACTTCTAAATGATCCAGGTAGCCAAGGATTGGTACTGGAACTAATGGGTTGAAAATGCGAGTGACCAAGACCTCTGGAACTACAAGTCAGTAAGAATGAAGACCTCACAGAACCACAAATAGGCGAACGTGGCAGCAACAGCGGAGCAATATGAAGCCCAGCTAATAAAACAACTCTTCCCCCCCAAACCACAGCCAGACCCCCCAAAACTGACTTGGCATGCAGAAATGCCAGAAGTGATAGAGTCAGAAATGCAGGAAGCCCTTAGAAAAACTACGAACACAGCCCCAGGAAAGGATGCTATCCCATACCCAGTCTAGAAACAGGTGGCAAAAGGAGCGCCGCATATCATTAAGGGAATTGTCAATGAAATACTAGGCCATGGATACCATCTGGAAAACCTTAAGGAAGCACTAGGGGTACTTATACCCAAGCCAGGGAAAGAAGACTATTGACCAGTAAAGTCATACCGAGTTATCGCCCTCCTTAACATACTCTCAAAAATTATCGAAAAAGTCATACACGATAGACTATATGCACATGCAATACAGAATAAAATAATTTTACTATACCAGTATAGAGCTATTAAGCAGAGAGGCACTGCGGATGTATCAAACAGACTCTTCTATGAAGTAGACTGCTTTCAAAAAGCAGGGTTTAAAGTGAGTACTGGCTTCTTGGATATCACAGGAGCTTTCGACAACATGGAGCAAGCTGAACTCAGGAAAAGACTCAAAAGTAGGAACACCCCAACATATCTCATAAACCGGATACTGTCATTCATGAGCAACAGAACCATGCAAATGGTTTTCCCAGGAGCAACAGAGACCCTACACCATGTAAAGTCAGGAACCCTACAAGGGTCACCAATCTCCCCACTACTCTTCATCATCTATGTTACCCCATTGCATAATAGCAAGGAACCACAGAGCAAAGGATCCTTCATCAACGATTTTGCAGTCACAGTCTACTCCAGGACTAGGAAAGAAAACAACGACAAAATCTAAGACGAGTTCCAGCAACTAGAAACGACAGCGAAACCAATGAAAATCAAGTTCTCCACCCTTAAAACTGATCTGATACACTGGGAAACATACCACAAAAAGATGCTGGAATATGAGAAACAACCAGTTGAAATAGGAGGTGCCAGGATTGCCCCCAAAAAAGTAGTAAGGTACCTATGATATTTCTCATCCACTAAATGAACCCTGCACACCTACTATAAAATACACATCGTGCACACTATGAAACAGTTCGCACTCATAAGAAGAGACAACACAAGATACAAAGGGCTCACCCCACACAACCGAAGTTGGCTAGTGATAGGGATGTTAATACCGCAAATGATATATGGTGCGACAGTTTTCTTCCCAGACCAAACAACTATCAAGCACCTCACTACCCAGTTCAGCAAGATGGCAAGTTGGGTAACTGGACACTTCCGCAACACAAACACATACCAGGTCCTAGCCCAGGCGAAAATACCTCTACCGGAAGTTTGGATCAAGTACCTCAGGGAAAAGTACGTAGTAAAGGTATCTACTATCACTGACCTAGAGCACCCGATTGCAGCAGTACTACTGGACATGTACCCGGTCATGACGACAAGAAAACCTGAGCACACCTACCACAACTGCATGAAAAGGAAAATGGTTGGGGACAAAAGAAAAGGACTGTACATCTAGAAGTGGAACGCCCCAAACATACACAAACCTGGAAGCTCTCCACCAGTCCACATTGACAAAATCCTAAGGAACATCATCCCATACCTGGAGACCGGAGCGCGATTTCATAGGGTGGTTAAGGCTGGCGAAGCGACCCCATCAATATACTCCACGGAAACCATTGAAGCTAAAATAGAAGGAAACCTGATTGAAAGATGGAAAGCTGCAACAAAAGAAAACACAACCGACGATGAAGAGATATCCCTCGGCGAAAACCAGATTTTCAGGCTACTAATCGAAATCGCAACCTGATTATTCCAAATGAGGTCCTGGAGATCGCACCTTTCCATGCATACCTCATAGGGATACAAAGACCACCTCTGTATACACTGCTACCAATACTATGAGACCATTCAGCATGTGATACTAGAGTGCCCAGCAAGGGCAGCGCCGTGCGACAAATACATACTGAAGCCCCACGATCTGGAAGCGATGTTCCGCTTGGAAGAATAAACCAGATAGATAGCGATGTATATAATGAAAACAAAAACTAGGATACTGACAAGTACCCACACATATGAATACCATGTGGCCATACCTGTTCGTTCTATACCTAATAGACCCCCATCATGTACCCCCTCCCCTGTACCGCCTAGCCCATGCTCTATGTACAGGCCGTATAAGATTTTTTTAGATTGGAAACCTCTCACGGAGGTAGCTCTAGTTGACGGATCAGATACCCCCCTGTCTACTTTTCTTAGCCCCTCTTGTAGTTCTTCTGATGTGTCGGATGTACTTAAGGAGGATATTGTCCCATCTTATGGTGATTTGGATTTGACGTGGTGAACTCTTTTCCACTTATGTTAGTTTGTTGTTTTGCACTACGTTTCTGTGTTTTTCGGAGGAGATGTTTTCTTACTACTTCATAGCTTTCTATAGCTATATGAGGATGTTCATGTAGATGGTCGCTTGCGCGACCATAAGAATAAAAATGAATTACCCCCCCCCCTAGACGCTCCTTTATCGGGGTGAGGATGGTCTAGTGGTATGGCTATCCTGGTGTCGTTGTGGGGTAACGTGCAATGTCATGGGTTCAAATCCTGCTTGCCTCATTCTATACCATGAATTTCTAGTTGGTTGCAGGTTTTGTAGCGTAAGCAAGTTTTCCCCAACCATGCAAGGTTACCTAATTACTGCTTCAGTCCTTGTAAGCGAATGTGACCAATGACCTCAATAGCTGTATGAAGGGTTACTCTGATGGCGCTTAGCGATGTATTGCTCTATCTCTTAGTTAGGCCATTCAATTAAGTTCCCAAATAGTACCGCTCCGCTAGAGATTATGACCGATGGAAGAAGAGTATAGATACTCCTTTGTCTTTCCTTCCTTTCTTCTTTAGCTTTGAGACTAGCATTTAGTCTTAAGAATATATTTTGCTTTATCTTTGCGACCTTATTATCTTCACATTCCATCTCTTAGTAGATGTAGGAAGATGCTTATTTAGTTAAGAAGAATAAGTTGAGATATCTGAGTTCACTCAGTAATATTTATAGCTTCATGCCTACTTGTATCTTACTGAGCTATTCTACCTCCTGAGATACGCACCGTTAACAAGTACTATGGCTGTCCTGATGTTGTTGTACAGTAATGCACAATATTATAAGTCAAAATCCTACTCATGCTACACATAAAATATAATGATTTCCTAGTCAGTTATAGGTTTTTGTAATGAAAGCAAGTTTTCCCCTACTGTACATGGTTCCCTAATTACTGGTTGAGTCTATGTAAGCAAATGTAACAGATGATCATAATGGCTGTATGAAGGTTACCCTGACAGTACTTAGTGAATGATAGTACATACCTAAAGCTCCTACAATGTGTAACTATATCCTTACTCCTCATTGAGTATAAACTCCCTATATACATTGCAAAGTATCAAAATGGGAAGCCAATTACACCCTTACTACCTAAGTCATAGTGGATAATGGTACTTCCTAATGCTCCTATATATGTGACTATGTCTTTGCTCTTAATGCAGTGTATATACCCTGTCTATACAATATTGACCAATAGGAAATTAAAAAATCCTACTGCCTAAGTCCTGTACTTGATCTATTCATCAATCTCTATAGTGGGAGCATTTAGAACAGGGATAGTCTTGGCATTTATTGGCAAGGAGTAAATTTAAATAACATGTAAATAATAAAAATTAATATTCAACTAACAACTGCTGGCATGTTAATAACTGAAATGAACATGAGGTAATGCAATGAGGTGTTAGGAAAAATGTAACTACCAAAGACAATCTCAGAATGTAAGCAGAGGACGAGGATTTGCGCATTGCGAGTTCTTGCAACTTATTCAAATTTTGCCAAGAAAGTTTACTCTCTTCGATTATTAGAACAAAATATATTAAATACTTCTAGACAGAGGTTAAAAGATATAAGTAAAAATTGTACATATATAGATTTAACGAGTTACGAGACACGGTCAAGGCTGGATTGGATTCGGTTTTTTTGGTTACGTACAATCAGAAGGGTTACAAATTGTAGCAAGGGGTGGATTGAAGCTTACATAGATGGATTGTCGCCAGAAGAAAAGGAAGTTGCAGGAAGAATATATAAATCACACAGAACGGAACCGGAAATAGAAGTACTTTAGTTCAAGTTTTTGTGTATACATGTAAACTGTTGGACAAGGATGATATCTAAATATAGTAGCACTTGGCGCATCTTGGCGCATCTTGGCGCATCTTGGCGTACAAAATTCCCAACCTCTCCCATAATAATTATCGTATTTTTGATCAACGACACAATTAATTAAAAAAAAGTAATAACAGAGAATTGTTCTACAGTTTGTTAATTATCATTTTCCGTTAAAAAATTCAGCTATATGTGTGTGGTTTTATGAAGCGAGGGTTGCGAATATTGGGTAATTTTTGTTTCCCCCCTCATCACATATGCCCATTGGGGGGCGACTCATAAGGTGATATAGCTTTTTGGGTTGTATGTGACGCATTAGCCGGATCGATTGAAGCGGCACCCTCCCGCCTCTTGGTCATCCAATCATTATCATGGCTATGGCGAAGCAGATGCATCGTCTTAGCCACATTTCGGATTACAAATAATAGGGCAATTTTTTTTTTTTCCCCCTAGTAAATTTGGAAGAACATTGTGGGAAAATATGAATATAAAGCTAACTATATATCAAAAACATAATCTGGATTCTGCAGGTTTTGCACATCTTGAGTGAGAGCATGAATGAGAGCATGTGAAGATTTTTTCAACCCGCTAAACCATTTCTCCAACATCTGCTCTCGCTGTTCTGCCGGAATACCTGCTTACTCTTCTTGTATATCAAAAAAAAGCTGACCGCAATTGCTCTAGCGTTTCTTGCGTGATCATCTTTTCCTATACGGCCTGATCTGGTTCCCGATCCTCCTCATACGGACAAAATGTTACCCCATACGTTTCATAAACTTCCGTTCCACACTCTTCAAAGATAAGTGCATACTCATCCCACCGCTCCTTTATTAATACACACCCATATATTTCTTGGCTCTAGAATATATGCTGACAGGGAACTAGATACGCAGAATAGAATGTGCAAAGTGCATTCTCACCGACCGGATACTACATCGGGTGCAAGGTGCGCCATATTCTTTCCTTCTTCCATCTTTTGCTCTGCAAGATCGTACAACTGAATGAGATGTTGAACTGGGGAGGGAAATTTGGTAAGAACAGGAATCTCCTGTAGACGTGAAATCTGTTTTCCCCGAAACTCCCTTTTTGCAAAATACGTAACGTTCTCAATATAGCTAACTTGGGTAGGCAGATTTTGGACACAACCAAGAAGGCTAAAGCTATGTTATTTTTAACGTAAGTTTAACCTCATACACATATTATATTAGATAATTACTAACTTTGGCTTCGACTGTTTATTTTATCTGGATTCCGGTTAGATGACTTGTGGACCTTTTGGAAACGGGATTGATAGTGGTTAATCGAATTCTATGGAATGTGTTATCTTTCGGAGGGTGTTGACACTGCTAACCAGTGTCACCAGGTTTCGAATAATTCCGATAATAAACAATAGGCTCCGTAAGGCCTGACAACGTATTGTGCTTTCGGACGACTGTTTCGGGGTCGGCAGGAAGGAAAAGAAGAGTGCTAGATATTGTGAGGTTGATATATATATTATTTTGTGCTTGAAAAATGAAGGTTGATAGGATTTTCGATGCGATTGTTGAGATAGACTCGGAGGTTTGGGGGGGAAATCCAATTTATATTTTTAATTTAGTACAGGAATGAACGGGATGCAACCATGCGGTTATGCCCTAAAAACCACCCAATAGACTCGGAGGTTGGGAAACATGAATAGGTCATAAAAAAGCCGAGAAATAAGAAATAATGTAAACTATAAATCCTAATTGTGGCTTGGTAAGTGTGGCAATGCAAGTTGCCAAGGACTGGATGACTAGGGGGTGCCGCTTTAATCGATCCCGCATTAGTTTTTACAGCCAACAGTGTGATTCCGGCCATACGTAGTATAATGTTCAATGTTAAAAAATAGTTCACCCATACCACGACGAAAATTGCGAAAGGGATTTAATCCACCAGCCTCATTAATCACTGACTCACGGAAAAAATAAAAATTAAAATTAAAAAATATACCACTACCTTGCTAATACCGAGAGACAAGCAAAGAAAGAATGAAAATGGGAAACATCTTCGGATCCGAATTTTTGTGGGATGCTTTGGTTAAAATTATTAAACTATTCTGCCCACCTCAATTTTTCCTCGCAAACATACGTACCCACATTGCTGTCCTTGTTCATTTTCCCCATTCCTTTTCTCTTTACGTCCCTAAATATCTTTTGCGAATGTCTACAACGCAGGATAAAAG
>JABYPW010000732.1:0-21406 GCA_016880775.1 Phymatotrichopsis omnivora
CCCCCCCCCCCCCCCCCCCCCCTTCCTCCCTCATCGCAACTCGAAAGCGGAGATTCCCGTCTTGCAAGACGCCGATGAGGCCTAGCGCTCCCAAGTCATGTTCCAGAAACTGAGCGGGCGATGTAGCCCCCCAACGAGGAAAGCGGCCGCGACCCAATAAGTAGCCGAACGCAAGCTGGGATACTTGCTCGTGTACGCGGCGTGTTCGTACTAATTACCTTATGCACGTGCTTTTTGGGGCTTTTTTTGCATTTATGTCCGTGGAAGTAACCTTGACCCATGGCTCATGCAAGTAATGCCTTCGCATCAGCCTGAACTTTTGGTGTGGCGCCGAGGGGCGAATACAGTTCTCGGAGTGACATTCCGCCTGGCCTGTGGCGAGGCCTATTTAATCGATATCTTGACGGAGACGAAGAGACCTGCCTTTCGAGTACAAAGCAGGCTTCGGCAATTTCCCATCGAGTAGCAGAACAAGCCAATCCTTTATCCACGTTTGAGAATATCCCCTTTGCCCAAGTTACATACATTTTTTCGCGGCCGGTCCTCCCCCCTTTCGGAAACGCTTTCAGTACCCGTGCAAAAAATGACTGCCCCAACCACTGCCGAAACTTACGAAGCCGTCCGCACCGGCTATCGCCACCGCGCAAACCACGAAGCAACCCCGGCACTCCGAGCTCGCGTTGCAGCGGCGATGGGTTACGACCCATTGGACCTGGATTCCGTTCCGGATGCCGCAAATACCGGCGAGAGCTGCGGGAATCCGCTGGCCATTGCCAACCTTTCAGAGGTCTGTCTCCCCTTTAGCCTGCTGTGCACGGTGCCCGCGAAATTCAGATCCACTGACGCGAAAAAATTCAGGGCGAGACGTTGGTTGATCTCGGCAGCGGAGGAGGACTCGACGTACTCCTCGCCGCGAAGCAGGTTGGAGAAAAGGGAACTGCCATCGGAATCGATATGACCGAGGTATCCCCCGTCCCCTCTCACACGCCCACCGCCCCGAAATCCTTGTGTCTAAAATTTACATCTCCAAAATGTGGTAGGAAATGGTCAACCTCGCTCGCAAAAACGCCCAAAACGCAAATTTAACCAACGCACGCTTCATCCACTCTCGCATCGACACGCTTCCATTGAACTCGGCTAGCGTGGACTGCGTCGTTTCGAACTGCGTTTTGAACCTAGTCCCTGAGGAAGACAAGCCCAGAGTATTTTCCGAAATCTACCGCGTCTTGAAGCCCGGGGGACGGCTTGCGTTTAGCGATATCTTATCTTACAAGCCGCTTCCGAACGAGATGAAGGAAAACGTGGAGCTGATTGTTGGCTGCGTCGGTGGCGCGGTAGAGGTAGACGTTTTCGAGGGATACTTGAAGGCAGCAGGGTTCCAGGGTATTGCTTCCAAGCCAATACTCATCTACCGGGGTCACATAAGGGATGGAACGCTAACGGCAAATATAGATGTTCTTATCGTCGATTCCAAAAGAAACTTGAACGTTTACAACGACGATGAAAAAGCAGTGTCGGCAACGCCTTGCTGTGCAGGGCCTAACTCGAGTTGCGGACCAACGACCAAGAGTGGGAGGAAGATTGTGGATTATAACCTGAATGAGTGGGTTGGTGAGTTATAACCTATTCTTGACGGCAACGAAGCGCGTTGCTAAGTGGAAAAATTTCCGGCCATAGGGTCATTCCAGATCTATGCACTGAAGGCGAAACAGAAAAAGAGCTGTTGCGGGTGCCAGCCGGGGTCTTGTTAAAAAGGAATTGTGTCTACATTCTTTCGAAGCGTGGGAAGGAGTTGTGGGCTAGCTTTCATTGCTTGAAGCAGGATTTTTTTTTTTTTTTTTTCTCCCTCTGTTGAACGATGTTAAGATTTTGCTTTGATTGTGGCTCTGTTTGCTTTTTCTTCGAGTTACCGCTTTGTGTTTCCGCAAATTATCAAGATGGTCATTTTTGTGTTGAAGACAAAACAAGTCGCGACCGGGTGGAACAAGACATGCCATTGTTACAAATAAAATTTCATTGATATACTTTACTGAATCGGACTGGAAATAAATCAAAGAACGGAAAGATACCGGAATACCACCCTTAAGTTTTATACACTCACCCAAAGCACATTTTATATCACTGACCCGCACCCCCCGGTTACGCACTAACCACTGAAGTGAAAAATTAAGTACTTTCTCTGTAGATAGTGTTTGAATCGTTTGTGCAATTCAAAAGGCTGCGATGCAAGGGTTATCTTGGCCAAGTTCACCAATCGAATTTTGGATAGCGATCGGACGAGAGTCATGATCAAGTATCGGAACTGCACCCGTCCACTCTACATCTTCGCATCGCTAGATATCGACTCACAGATGGTATATTTCGGTGCTATCGATTCAACGCATAGTAAAAATTTCGTGAAGTTAGTTGATGATGTTTGCAGCAGGGAAGAATCGACTATCGAGAGCAGCAAACAGCGCTTCCTGCTGGCTATGGATTGTCAATGATGATGTCGATTGTTGAACGAGGAGATAGACGAAATAAAGGGCTAAATTATCTAACGAACGGCGGAAACAGGATAAACAGCATACCTAATACCTTCTTCACCACTCAGGAAGAAAACGAAAAACAGAATACAAACGAAAACTCAAACACCCCGACTGCTTCACAACCTATACATCCGCCGACGGACTCCAACACCCCAAACGCTTCCGTAACCGATAGACACATCCTTCAATGGACTCAAGCATTCCGAAAAAGCTCCAACAACTGGTACATCTTCCGACGGATGGAACAATTCCGCAACATCGATGGCGATTAGCAGAGAGAGCATCGACAGCAGCGAGTGGGAGCTGCCCTGTTGAGTGCTTTTCGGCGAGCTAGGTATGAGTGAGTTAGCTAGGAGATTAGTATGCAGAAGAAGGATCAACAACCATGTAGGGTGGCACAAACCTCATGAGTGGCATTATGGCTCTTGCGTGTTTTTCAGGTGGCATTCTGGCAACTTTCCGATCAAGTAATCTTTTGATTTTGATTTTGATAATTTTTTTTTTTTTTTTGTGAAAAGCTGCCGTGCTACCCAAAAAAAATATATATGGGCTATATGAGTTTTGGGTAGCTGCCAGATTCCACCCAAAAAAAAACATACATGGACTGGGGTGCCACCAATGAGTTTTGTGCCACCCACCCAGTCTTTTTTTTTTTTCTTTTTTTTCCTTTACTTATTTTATTTTGGAAAGATGCCAAAATGCCACCCGAAAAACATACATGGGCTGTGTTGGCATCCATGACTTTTATCCCACCCGCGCTACACGGTTGACCCCTCTTCTGGTGCTTTCTTAGCTAATTCATTCATACCTAGCTCGCCGAAAAACATCCAACATGGCAGCTCCCACTCGCGGCTGTCGAAGCTCTCGCGGCTGTCGAAGCTCTCGCACACTGCGGTCGAAATTCTCGGAGCTTTCGCTACTGTCGGAGCTCTCTGCTGTCCAAGCTCTCTGCTGTCCAAGCTCTCTCTACTAATCGTCATTGACCATCGCTGACATTCTAATAGTGGGGGAGCACCGTTTGCTGCTCTCAATGCTTTCCCCTGCTAACAACATCAACAACTAGCTTCACAAAATTTCTCTGTTGGAAAAGGACAATCGTTCCGATATTTTCCAGCAGTTACTATTTCTGTTTTGTCTCTTTGCATTCTATTGTTTCTTTAGTTGAAAGCAAGTGGTTCGGATTCAGTCATTTTCTTTCTTTTTGTTGCATGGAAGACGATAAGGTTCGCGATAGGTAAGTGGTCCATTTTCTTCCCTTCTGTTGCCTGAAAGACCAGAAGGTTCGCCATGAGCAAGTAGTTCGGATTCATTCACTTTCCTTCCGTGTTTGGGCAAGAAAATATAAAGATGGGTTTCCCCTAGGAATGTGCTCCAGTAGTTCTCACGAATACAATTTCTCGTCGCTTGCTTCAAAATTTACTATGTGTTGAATCGATGGCACCGAAATAAACCATCTTGGAGTCGGTATCTAGCGATGTGCAGATGTGGAATGGATAGGTGCGGTCGCAACACTTGATCACCACTCTCGACCGATCGCTATCCTACATTCGATGGGTGACCTTGACCAAGATAACCCATTGCGCCACAGCCTTTGGATTCCTCGAACGATTCAAAATCCTTTCCGAGTTCTAGAACAATCTTGGAACATGTATATACAGTGGGAAAGTGATTGTGCGAAGGGAGTTATGAGGGATGAGTGGATACGAGAGAAAAATTTCGATGATAAAGTACTTTTTTATCGACAAAGAAAATTGGTTAATTTTTCACTTTAATGGTTAGTTTGTAACTAAAAAATGCAGGTCAGTGATATAGTGTATTTCTGGATGAGCGGCATAAAACTCATGGGTGCCATTCTGGAAGTTTTCAGTTTTTTTCAGTTTTTTTTTTTTTTTTTTTTTTTTTTGCCCGCCTCCACCAAAATTCAAATCGTGCGCGATTATATGACTTTGATTGTTTGCCGACGGAAAAATACCCAATTGCTTTGCTCCCCGACGAGCCGTCGTCCGCGTCAGTTGTGATGGGAGGGGCTGTGAGACTTCGGCCAACACATAGTCGAAGATTCTATCAGAGGCTTAACCCATGAGCGAGACTTCCTGAAAAAAAAAAAAGGTGTTCGCCCAGTAAAACTGGCCAGAAAAAACTTTATAGACAAAGAGACATTAATATAACCCTATAGATTCCTCCCAGCAGATATACACCTGTGTGCACGACACGTTTTCCCAGTTTACTCCACACTAGGTATGAGCAGAGACGGCTTCCTAAGATATCTTTGGGGAATTCTAGTGGCTTCATCATTGCTCGTCGCACGATTATAAAGATATTAACAAAAGAAAAATCGTTACCGGTAATATCTTGGGCTTTCACCATGAGGGCTGAGGCAGTGTTATTGCTTGGCCCCTCAGCTTAGGTAGCCAGACCTTGCAGTCGGTGATAGGTGTTTTGTTGTAGGCAGATGTTGTCTTCCGTCTCTCTATTTGTATCTTTTAAAGCCATGTAATATTATTCCCCTCTCCTCTCGAGCTTTGCAAGACTACGTCTTCAAACTATACCTAGTAGGGTTTGTATCTTGGTTAACCTTAAATTACGAGGCATTTCCCTTCTTTAATTGTGATTCTTCTGTGTTGGTGGAAAAGCTTCGATATGCGAATAGGGATAGATATATGGTGTGCACAGTAGAGGGGAATGGATGTATAGGATTGGTAGTATTAGATAGAAGGGGGATGAAGGTTTTGTTAGTGGTTTAGCGGTTTCTTTTTTCCTTTTTTTTTTTCTGTATCCTTACCTCCTTTTTTCTCATGTTTGTTTTTTGTTTTCATGTATTTCTTATGTGTTTTCTTTTCAGGGGCATCCATTGGGGAAGAGAGTAGGAAATTAGATTTCTTAGAGCCAAGAACAGATATCCTTTCTCCCTAATACAATCTCTGTTCTCCTCTAACAAGACTTTGTATACTCATAAACCACCCCTTAGATCATTGGCCCTCCTAGTAAAGGATATCTTAGTGACTCTCAAATACCTCATTAAGTAAGTCCATGCTACTACATCATTGTGTGGTAAAGTGAAATGTTACATCTACTATCACCAATAAAATCTGTATCCTTACTCTTCTGTAAAGAACACTAGTACCTACTTTTATTCTCCTTACTCAATAATACAATAATGAAATATAGGTATATAGCTATTTATGTAAGTGAATCTTGGCTAATACTATACTCCCTCAGTCACTATTGTATAGACAGGTCAGGTACACTCAATTAAGAGTAAGGCCTAGTCATATACATAGGAGTGTTAGGATGTACCTTCATCGGCTAAGCTAAGTAAATCTTATGTACTACTGCTATCCTTTAACATCACACCATACACTAAAAAGAACTATGACATCTATAAATATTTGTACAGTTATAGACTTAAGTATTTAGATTATTAGTCAGTAGTACTTTGCTACTACTCTACATCATATACATTTATGCAAAGAGAATGATGAGAATAAAGAATTAGGAAAAAAATAATTGCTTATCTATATATAGAGCTAATAACAAGCAATCATACCCTATCACTTGATATATTCCTTAATTTTAGTTAATATCTTAAAATCCTAATAGTCTAAAAGCTTATACTCTTCTAGAATTACCTTCTACATAGTATATCTACAGCAGATTGGTGGATTTCTTAGCTCAATTTTCCATTTTACATCATACTAAAGTTATTAATAATGTTTATATTATGTAAATAGAGTTGCTCATCTAGAAGGAGAGTAATACTAGGCTACTTCTAGTGGCTTATTAGGGTTTTGCTATAAAGTATAGAGTATTATACTCTATTAACTTTATGTTTCTTAGCTTTTTTACATTGTATTTAGGCCTTATATATCTAAATTTATATAAGAGCAAGAGAAAGAGCTAGGAAATACTAAATAGAAGAGAGATTGATACTCTATGATATATGGTAAAATCATGATAAATTACTAGAAGTGACCTATACATCTATATCTTTCTAGACTGGTAAAAAAATTAACCTAATATAAACTTAATCAAGAATATTATAGGTGATAAGAAAAGGAATATTTAACCAATAATTTACCAATCTGCTCAGAATATCCTATGTAGAGATAATTCTAGAAAAGTGGGAAGCTTTAGTATTATAGTATTTTATAATGTTAACTAAAAATCTTCCTAAGGGAAAGAAGGAACATACTAAGGAACATACTAATTAAATGTGTGAAATGACTATTTATTAGGTTTATTTATAAGTAAGAAATGAATTTTTTTTTTCAGATTCTTCATTTTCTTCATTTATATATATAAAATATATATTATAAATAGTAGTGAAGATCTACTGACTAAGAATCTAGCCATTTATATCCATAGTAATACTATTCTAAGTATATAACTTAATAAATATTGAAACATAAATTTCTTTATATATTGTAGTATTTTCAATATTCATTTAATAGTAATTTTTCTTATAAAATAATAGTATTTAAGCATTGTATATTTACATATATGCTTGGAAGAATCTATAAGGTATAGAGAACTCTATTACGGCAGAGGTCTTCGGTATGGTAAAGGCTCCGTAAAGTGCAAGTGCTACTCAACAAATAAAGTATTAGTGAGTAAACTCAGATATCTCAACTGTTCTAAGTCTGGATCCACAAATACACTTTCCTATGTCGAATAGAGAAGAGAAGCAAAGTTCGAGAGTAAGAATGAATATATTCTTAAGGCTTATGGCTAGTCTGTAGACTGAAGAGAGAAGGAAGGAGAGAACATAGAAGATGATGATGATGATGATTACTCAGTTCTATTCAGTAACTACTCTAATTCTTCTATAGCTACCTAGGCTGTGCCTACATACAGTCCTTGACTATGGCATATCACCCATTTCTCCCCCAACAGAACCGAAAAAAAAGGAAAAAGTAATAAAGGAAAAGCATCACAAACTAACCATACGACCAGGTGTCCCTGTCACAGGACAAAGCAGGAAGAACATGTAAGAGAAAAAAAAAAAACCCTACATGAAATGGTGATGACCCTCTTACTCCTCTCTAGCTAGGCAAACCTTAGAACAACCGGTAGACTACGAGGTACAAGAACATATAAATCGAAAATGAAAGTAAGAATAGATAAAGCTAGAAAAACCTAACACAAAGAAATGGTTACCAAGCTAACTAAGATAACTGTCCTTAAGAGAATGAGAAAGGCCAGGGAAGGGACTCAAGATTCCATTGACTAGGCAGTGGTAGCATGGAGGTCATCTAACGTTTGGTTTCTCACAGCTAAGTCCTGGAGATAGTTAGGGCAGGCAGGATCGTTAGTAGGATAAGGAGCAATGTAGTTGGCACATTTAAACACTATATGATCGTATATTCTACCTTTGTGTTTGCATTCTGCATTACTACAGGAATGCTCAAAGAGGGCATAGGGGCCGGCATAGAGGTGGCATTGTGGGGGGTATGTGCATTGGAGCTGGTGATAACCGTATCGGCAACATTGTGTGCACTGGGTAGCGTGGTACTAGCAGAGGTATTGTTCAGTCCTGCATACCTTGTTAAGGATGGACAGTCCCTGGGAGATGTAATAGTAGTTGTTGTTGACGATAACTATAACTATAATGGAGGAGGCAGCTTTACTGATGAGCTTATCCTTTGAAGCTAGCCAGCATGGGTTTGGATGAGGAGTACTCCATAGTTGAATATCTCAATCTCATTCCTGATCTTGGTTATGTGTTATACCTTGGAGGTATTAGGAAAGGGGGTAGGTATATTATGCATAATGTACTTATTGTGAAGGAAGTTCCGGCATAATGTAATGAACCATGGTCGTGTACTTTCCTACTTGTCATATTCTCCTTATATTTCTTATTAGTGATATTCTTTGGAATTCCGCGTTAGGAATCATGAATTATCACTCGGTCATGTATGGTCACTCATGTTTAGCTGTCTGCCTTGCGAAGGTCATGAGAACAGTGTTTAGATTGAATGACGTATGGAAAAGGGTCATGTAGACAAAACAGGTTTTATAGAGACTGCTCTAGAAGGGAGGCAGTGCTCTTGGCGATTGGTATAAAAGAGAAGGAAATCTCACGGTCCTGTATTTCTTTCTCTTTCTTCTTTACGCATTATCTTAAGTATACACCATAGGAATAAAGGGTTATTCCCACAAACCTTCAGCACATTGTTGCCTCGCTTAATGCACGCCTCTTGAGTGCTCTACAGAGTTGTGTATCTTCTTCTATCCTGATTTACCCCAAAAACCCTGATACAGGCTGAGCAATCAGTTGTATTGCTGAAGGAGTTGTCCTTTACACTATACTGCGTCTTTTCTGAAATCACCATTGAAGAAGATACATGAGGATTCAGGTGACATTGGATGTCATCCCCAGTCAACTGGAACTTCCGAGGAGAGGAACCCCAGTTCACTATCAAGGAAATTACCAGGTTGCTACGAGACAAGAACCTGCTTCCTCCAGAAGAACCCAAAGACCTGCAAGTCCTACCCCCCAGAAGAGGAATTGCAGAGTCCTTTTCATTCCAGAGGTCCAGGCTAGGCCAGCACAGAGACCAGCATTACCAAAGGTATTTTCTGAGAAGCTAGTAAAGGCTCAGAAAGTTTGGTGCAGCATCTGCCATTGCAAAGTCAACCCTGTCGACCACCACCTACGCTGCAAGAGTAGGGAGCAACAAGAACTTGAGAGGGCAACTAGGCCACAGTGGAAGAAGGGTTTCTGCATCAGAAACTGCAATAGGCAAATCCATGGATTCTTCTGTAAAGACTATCACTGCGACGACCATTGGAACGACAGAGTCTACTTCAACCACTGAGTACCAGGTACCGTAAGTGGTAACAGTCACCCCAGACCCAGGAAAAGCACTAGTGCTACGCTTGTGCCTGTGGTCAGATACGGATGCTGTAACCGCAAGTTTTCTCCTAGATGAGGAATTGGAGGACGCCGCCCTCAAATTCCTAGAACATCATAGGAAATCTAAGGTTGACAACCTTGCAGTTGAAGTCACTATTCTCCCAGACACAACCGGTACACTAGGAGAGCGAAGATAAGATTGTTCTCTATCTGTACAAAGACGATCTTGTTGTGCTATACCAGAACTACCCTGTCAACCCAGTCCAGCTCGACAAACTTAGAATCCTCCTACTTGCCGTCCTAGACCTAAGTATCGATGAGTTCCTAGCAGCAAAGAGTCACAGACATTAGTCAATGTCTACCAAGGAAAAGCTTCCAGACCCACCAGAGGATATAGAAGAAGCATATCCTATCCCAGGCCTAGAAGAGCTACAGTTCTGGTGAGACATCTACAACCTCAATAAAGGCTAGGCCATTCCACAGTACTTAAGGATCAGACACTGGATCAGAGAGCGCTACAATTCCAGCATGAATCAGGAGCAAGAGATTGAGGACCTCAAACAGCAACAAGTTACGAATCAGCAACAAATTGAAAGCCTCAAGAAGGAGCAATTACCGGAAAGTGAGCAACTTGAAAACCTGAGACAAGAGCGGGTCACACTCCAGTTAAGGATTGACGACTTACAACAAAAACTAGAAGAGGAGCAACAACAAGAATAAGAAATGCCCAAGCTAGCAAAGCTCAAGGACCCCGAAGCATTCGATGGGAAGGATCGTGCCCAGTTAGACCTGTTCATCACAAGGTGCATAGACGCCTTCGAGGTCAATAAGGACAGATTCGAAGATGAGGGCCACAAGATCAAGTGGGCAGCATCATTTTTGAAAGGACCAGCACAAAAGTGGTACCTTGCCAGGAGGATGAAAAACTCCATGAGCGGAAAAGTGCCTGAGGAAACATGGTCAGCTTTTGAAGAAGCTTTGAGGAAAGCATACGATGATCTAGATAAGGATAATACAGCTTACCAGCAACTGGAAAACCTCAGACAGAAAGGGAATGTGTCTGAGTACTGTGCAGACTTTGACAGTCTTGCATTTAATGCCAATCCACCTGAGGACGACAGGATGAGGATACTCCTGTTCAAGAAGGGACTGAAAGGGAAAGTCCATGAAGCCCTGGCCCACCAGTCGAACCTCCCTAAGACATACTTGGAATTCACACAACTGTGTATTCAGTTGGAAAGTCAACTTGAGTCAATTCCAAAAAGGGAAGAGAAACCTGCCAGCAAGTCCCGAGAAGAACAGCAAAAGCAAGGCTTCAAGAAACAGAAAAACTTCGGTACCTACCGCCAGAAGGGACAGCATCAGGAAAAAGAAAAGATCACTCAGGAAGAGAGGGATCGCTGCAAAAACAAAGGCTTGTGTTTCAATTGCGGCAAAGAAGGACACTACACCAAAAACTATCCAAAGAAGGAAACCAACAAAGAGTCAAAGACCACTAGCGCGAAAGTGGCAACTATGACAGTCTAGTCAGGAAACTCCAAAAGTCAGAACTAGATAGTGGTCTAGCTCTGAGGAAAACCCAAGGGAAAAGCCTTACCCAGAAAGCCGCCAGAACAGAAAAATCAGAAATGTTTTCAGAAGGAGAACATTTGATAGTCCAAGCAACATTGAATAACACTGTGGAGTGTTATGCCCTATTGGATACAGGGGCAACCGGTTTCTCATTTATGGATGAAACATTTGTGCAAAGAAATGGTTTCACTATGTCAAAATTGGGAATCCCAAGAAATTTGACAGTTGTCGATGGAAGACAAGTGAGCAGTGGAAAAATCACCAAGGTTACCGAAGCGGAAATTCAGGTAGGACCAAGAAAAGAACAAGCGTTGTTCTATATCATGAAGTTAGCAGACTGTCCTATCCTGCTAGGATTGCAGTGGCTACAGCACCATCAAGCGCAATTGGATTTCAAGAGAAATCAGCTCACCTTCTTGGAAGAGGAATGGAGAAGTGGAATCGATATTACCACCATTGGAGTGGTACCCTTCGAAAAAATGGCAGCAAGGAAAGACAGCAAGCTGTATGCCATTAGTGTTATAGAACCTATCGAGGAAGGGAGGACACCGGACACAGCACCCCCAGAGGAATTGGTACCAGAAGAGTACCACGAATATTTGCACCTCTTTGATAAAGAAAAAGTGGACGCTTTACCACCACACTGAAAAATTGATCACAGAATTCCACTGGTCGAAGGAGGTGAACCACCATGGTTACCTACCTATGGACTATCAGAGTTACAGCTGCAAGTGCTAAGGAAGTACCTGAAAGAGAACCTAGCGAAAGTATTCATCCAGGAGTCGTAGTCTCCAGCTGGCGCACCGATATTGTTTGTGAAAAAGAAGGATGGATCACTCCGCCTATGTGTAGATTATCGCGGACTCAACAAAGTCACGATCAAAAATCGCTATCCATTGCCGTTAATCCAGGGAACATTGGAACGATTGAAAGAAGCAAAGATCTACACCAAGTTAGATCTTATGCAGGCATACCATTCGGTTAGAATTGCAGAAGGTGAGGAATGGAAAACTGCATTCCACACCAGGTATGGTCATTATGAGTATAAGGTTATGCCCTTTGGTCTCACAAATGCACCAGCAACGTTCCAAGCGTTCATCAACGACATCCTAAAAGATCATTTAGACATTTTCTGTGTTGTCTATTTAGATGACATATTGATCTTTTCGAAAACCCTGGAAGAGCACATCAGCCATGTGTAGACAGTCTTGACAAAGTTAGGAGAAAACAAGGTTTATTGCAAACCTGAGAAATGCGAATTCTATGTCGAAAGAATAGAATTTCTCGGATACATTATCTCCCCAGAAGGCATCACCATAGACAGCAAAAAGGTAGAAGCGGTACTTGGATGGGAAACACCAAAGTCAGTCAAGGACATTCAGATGTTCCTAGGATTTGCAAACTTCTACCGGAGATTCATTAAAGGATACTCAAGGGTAGTATTGCCGATCACAACGTTATTAAAAAAGGACCAAAAGTTCGAATAGACGAAGGAAGCAAGCGCTGCTTTTATAAGTCTCAAAGAAGCGTTCACATCAGTGCCAACCCTGAGACACTTCGACCCAGAAAAACCAGTTATTGTGGAAACAGACGCATCGGATCATGTGGCAGCAGGCATCCTTTCCCAGAAATTTCAGCATGAGGATAGCAAACAAGTTTTGCACCTAGTGGCGTACTTCTCCAAGAAGTTCAACCCCACACAGTGTAACTACGCTGTGTATGATAAGGAACTATTAGCAGTCATTCTTGCATTTACAGAATAGGAATGACATATTGCATACTAAAAGTTCCCAGTACAAGTGATAACAGATCACAAGAACTTGGAATACTTTATGACCAAGAGAACGTTGAACTGCCGACAGGCAAGATGGTCCGAGTTCCTATCAAGGTTCAACTTTCAGATATGCTACCGACCAGGGAAACAGGGGGGAAAACCTGATTCTCTAACCAGAAGATCTGGAGATCTTCCGAAGGAAGGGGATGAACGTCTCGCTTATCAGGAACAGATGATCATCCAACCCCGCAATTTAGACCCTGCATTGCAAGCGAGTCCAGAGCTGCATGTTCTCTCAGCAACAGTGGAAGTGGAGAGAAATCAAGATTTCGAAGAGAAAGTCAAAAGGTCTTATGACAAGGACCCTGCCACGAAATCTATCTTGCAGGCCCTGCAGAAAGGAGAAAAGTCTTCGAAACGTGCAGAACTGTCAGATTACGCGATCAAGGAAGGATTAGTATTGTACAACAACCTAGTCAGCATCCCTGACAATCCAGAACTAAAACTGGAGGTACTCTGACAGAACCATGATCATATAGCCGCCGGACATCCAGGAAGAGCCAAAACATATGAGTTGGTCACAAGGAACTATTTTTGGCCAGGATTGCGAAAGTACATCAGCCGATACATCAGCCACTGCGAAGCGTGCATGAGAGCGAAACCTGTCAGACATGCACCTTTCGGCACTTTGAAACCCTTGGAAATACCCGAGAAGCCCTGGAATTCGGTATCCATGGACTTTATAGTGGGATTGCCAGCAAGCAAGGAATATGATGCAATCCTTATAGTAGTAGATCGCCTGACTAAAATGGCGCACTACATCCCTACAATGGAAAAAGCAACAAGCGAAGATGTAGTGGCCCTGTATCTACATCACATATGGAAGCATCACAGATTGCCAAAAGATATTACCTCCGACCGTGGTACCCAGTTTGTTTCGGAATTCTGGAAATCCCAGTGCAAGGTCTTGAAAATCAAAAGCAATCTCAGCACGGCATATCACCCCCAGACAGATAGTCAGACAGAAAGAACAAACTCCATTCTAGAACAATATCTGCGGATTCATTGCCATTATCAGCAGGACGATTGGGCATCCCTGCTTCCCCTTGCAGAGTTCAGCTACAACAACCAAGTTTCGGCAACTATGAAAGTTAGCCCATTCTATGCAAACTATAGATACCACAAACACTTTGCGATAGACATAGACCTTATGTGAAGGTCAAACACCCCTGAAAGTGTCAAGCATCTCGCTACCAGACTACAGGAAGCGCATGACTTATGCAGGGCAGAAATCGCTTATGCACAAGCAAGCCAGAAGGAAGCGGCAGATCAGTTAAGAAAACTCGCACCTGTGATAGAAGTTGGAGAAAAGGTTTGGTTGAATGCCAGAAATCTGGGCACTCAGAGGCCATCCATGAAACTCGATCACAAACAACTTGGTCCATTCAAGGTTCTAGCAAGAGTCGGAACTCGAGCATATAAACTCAAGCTCCCTCGCTCTGTGAAGATCCATCCAGTCTTCCACATCTCTCTACTAGAACCAGCAAGCAAATATGAACCAGTCCCAGGCCATCGAAATCCTCCACCTCCTACGATTGTCATTGAAGGAGATTGAGAGTAAGAAGTTGAGAGTGTTCTCGACTATAAACGCCTTCGAGGTAGCGCTCTTCACTACCTTGTCAAATGGGTCAGCTACTCCAAGCCTATGTGGGAGCCTTCCCAGTACCTCGAGCACTCCCAGGAGCTCATCAATGAGTTCCACCACTGCTTTGCCAACAAGCCCAAGTTATGATGGAGACGAAGAAATGACAGAAATCTCCCCATCTCCCACCATGGTTGCACCTGTTTTTGACCAGTATGGACAAATTTGCACCTCCCCTGAAGATAGTACAGTGAAGGAGGAACCCCTCGATGACCCTCCAGCATTGGGTCTTAAAACCATCGCCAACCAGAGTTGGGCACCGATCTCGCCTAGAGAAAAGCCCCAACCCCAGGAGCCACCGCTTTATGCTCCACAATCGCAGTTCACCCTGAACCACCAGTTCCAGCAATGGGAGGAATAGGTTTTGCCACCTATTTCCCCCATATCACCCCTTGGTTCACCAGTGATCAAGGTGGACCCCGAGAAACCCTATTGGTAGTACGCGACAATATCGAAAGTATCTGCCAGCCCCAGCGGATACACCCCCTCACCGGTACCAGCAGTTCCTATCGATCCCCAGCTCCTGGAGATCAAGGAGGAACACCTACCTGAGGTACCACCAGAAGTAGCTGAATGCGATTCAGCAGTGTGCCAGTATTGCCCACCGATGCCCCTGCATATCCGGCTTAGAAATCTTAGGGAAAGATTGCGCTGGATAGTGGAGAATGTGAGAGACGACCACCTGAGAGGAGAAGTATTCCTAGCTATCACAGGAGTTCCAGCTTAAAAAGGGGGATACTGTAATGAACCATGGTCGTGTACTTTCCTAATTGTCATATTCTCCTTATGTTTCTTATTAGTGATGTTCTTTGGAATTCCGCATTATGAATCATGAATTATTACACGGTCATGTATGGTCACTCATGTTTAGCTGTCTGCCTTGCGAAGGTCATGAGAACAGTGTTTAGATTGAATGACGTATGGAAAAGGGTCATGTGGACAAAACAGGTTTTATAGAGACTGCTCTAGAAGGGAGGCAGTGCTCTTGGCGATTGGTATAAAA
The DNA here is from genome assembly GCA_016880775.1 of Phymatotrichopsis omnivora. Classification (NCBI taxonomy): domain Eukaryota; kingdom Fungi; phylum Ascomycota; class Pezizomycetes; order Pezizales; family Rhizinaceae; genus Phymatotrichopsis; species Phymatotrichopsis omnivora. The sequence goes on from JABYPW010000732.1 coordinate 15,436, forward strand.
GAGAAGGAAATCTCACGGTCCTATATTTCTTTCTCTTTCTTCTTTACGCAGTATCTTAAGTATACACCTTAGGAATAAAGGGTTATTCCCACAAACCTTCAGCACATCGTTACCTCGCTCAATGCACACCTCTTGAGTCCTCTACAGAGTTGTGTATCTTCTTCTATCCTGATTTACCCCAAAAACCCCGATACAGGCTGAGCAATCAGTTGTATCGCTGAAGGAGTTATCCTTTACACATAAGCCAGTGGTACTAGGAAAGTACTTCCAAGATGGCTTCCTTGACAGTCACTTTATAGGCTAGCACTTGTTGTGTAGTAGTATTCTCTATAACTGAGAGAAATATATTGCAGGGAGAGAACATAGAAGATGATGATAAGGATGATTACTCAGTTCTATTTAGTAACTACTCTACTTCTTCTATAGCTACCTATGCCGTCCACATGCAGTCCTCGACTATGGTATATCACCTATTTCTCCCCTAATAGAACTGAACAAAGAAAAAGACAAAGGAAAAAAATATCACAATCTAACCATGCGACCGGGACCCCCATCACAGGACAAACTAGAAAGAACATACAAGGAAAAGAAAAATGCAACAAGAAATGGCGACGACCCTCCTACTCCTCTCTGGCCAGGTACACCCTAGAACAACTAGTAGACTATGAGGTACAAGTATATACAAATCATATAAGGGGGAAAACATGAGAAAAGAAAAAGCTAGAAAAGACATAATATGAAGAAGTGGTTACCGAGCACACTAAAATAAATGTCCTTAACATAAAAGAAAGAGGCTAGGGTAGGGGATCTAGGATTCCATTGACTCAGCAGCAGTGGCATAAAGGTTATCTACCCTTTGGTTTCTTATAGCCAGAGCTTGGAGATAGTCAGGGCAGGCAGGATCATTAGTGGGGTAAGGGGCGAGATAGTTAGCGTACTTGAACACCATATGGTCGCACAATCTCCCTTTGTGTTTGCACTCTACATTACTATAGGAGTGCTTGAAGAGGGTATAGGGGCTAGCACAAAGGCCGTACTGTAGGGGGTATATGCATTGGAGCTGATGGTGGCTATAACAGCAGCAGCGTGTACACTGAGTAGCGTGGGAAAAGGAGAGGTATTGTTTAGTCATATATACCTTGTTAAGGATGGACAGTCCCTTTGAGATGTAGTAGTGGTTATTGTTGACAATGACAGTAACTACAATATATGAGGCAGTCTTGCTGATGAGCTTGTCCTTAGACACCAGCCAGTATAGGGTTTGGGTGAGGAGTACTCTGTAGTTATAAATCTCAATCTCATTTCTGATCTTAGTCATGTACTCGACCTTGGAGGTATTGGGGATAGGGGTGGGCACATTGTGCATAATATAATTCTTGTGAAGAAACTTATAGTATAGGCTGGTGGTGTTAGGAAAGTGCTTTCAGACAGCTTCCTCAATAGTTACCTTATAGGCTAGCACTTTCTAGGTTGTGGTGTTCTCCATAACAGAGAGGAAGATGTTGCTTAGGCCTACTTGGCAAATGGAATGGATGCAGCAGGCAGAGGGTGATTTTTTGTTGATGAGTGCCTTGTTGACATCATCCTAGATAGTGATAGGGTTAAAGGAGGGAATTTCTGCCTCCAGGTTGACAATTATCTCTCTCTCCCTCTTGGAAGGGTACTTAGGTAGGGAAGGAGCACTAGTTGGGGGGGGCAGTGTGGCCATAGCCTTAACTTTGTTTTTCTGAATGATGTAAGCCTAGGTGTTCTCTGAGGTGGGGGCAGTCACAAGGGCTGGGGGTGGGGTAGGCAGAGTCAAAGCAAGCTTCTTTACTACTTCAGTAGTTTTGGTTATTTCTAACTATATCTTTTTAATGGAATCAGAGAGGGCTTAGTTGGTGGTAGTGGATGTTGCCTTAGCTAAGGCATTGGCAGATGTGGAGCAGGTAATGGTGTCCTATATGTCATTAAAACATTATTCAAGGGCTGTTTGGCCAGCTTGAAGAAATGATACAGTCTGTTGGATCTTGCCAATTGACTGCACAAGTGAGGGCAGGGTACGAGTGAAGAACCCTAGGTAGGGGAAGAGAAGAACCTTATCTAAGGTCAGATTCTTGTCCTATGAGAGAGTGGGTTATTCAACAATAGCTTGCAAAATCGTGTGGAAGATGGGATCTCTGCAAAATTCATTGAGAGTTTAGACTAAGGCATTTGCTTGATCTTGGACAGCCTGGGGGTAAGAGGAAAGGGAGGGGGGACTATCTTGATTTTATCTTGACATTGTCACCATGAGGGAGCCTATATACTAATAGCTAGGAACTAATAGTTATAGTGTATTTTCAAGATGCAAATGAACCTGGAGAACATAGAAGATGATGATAATAATATTTCATTTTATTTTGTAGTTTGCAACTAGCTCTTCACTAACCAAAACTATAGGGCCATCCCCATGCAGTCTATAACTATGGTGTATTACCCTGAAATAAAACAAAAAGAAAAGACAAAAGAAAAAAAAACTATCATAATCTAAACAATACGACAGGGTACGCCCATCGCAGGACAAAGTAGAGAAACATGTAATAGAGAAAAAGAACCTAACAAGAAATGGCGATGACCCTCCTACTCCTCTCTAGCCAGGCAAACCTTAGAATAACCGGTAGACTATGAGGTACAAGTATATACAAATCAAAAAAGGAAAGAAAGTTAAGAAAAGACAAAAGCCAGAAGAAAACCCAATGCCAGCAGTGGTGACCATTTCCATGGTAGTGAGAACAAGGGTAGTGGGGTTATTATTCCAGCATCATTGGATGCACAAGAAAGAGGGAGCTTTGGCTTTGTCCAGGGCTGAGTTGACTTAGTCATGGATTTGAATGTAGGCATCTTTACTAAAGGCTGATGGTTCCTTGATATTAACAATAATTTCTCAGTCACGGTGTGTAGGATACTGTAAGAGGGGAAGGGGGGTGGTTGGGAGAAGGTCCTTCTGGGTGACCAGATCACCCTTCTTCTTTTGCTTTTTAGATACAACTTGTGCTTAAGATTGAGCATCCTGAGCTTATTGTGGGGCCAGGAGGGAGGTCGAGGTGGTAGTGATTGAACGAAGTTTCCTGAGATCTTTTGCGGTCGCTTTCTATTGTTTTTGAATATCCTTAAAGGAATCAAGCATTTCTAAAGGGGGGGTAAGGTCTCAGTGATAGGTGCTAGGGCCTCAGTTGTAGGTGGGGGTGGTTGCAACTCCAGTGCGGCCACTCAGCTAGTAAGGTCCGTTTGGGTGTTGGCAATGGTGGTAAGGGTCGACTGGATAGAAGCCAGTGACTGTTAAAAAGCAGGTAGGTCTCTTGCAAAGAAAGCAATAAGGTTTCTCTTGTTATATAACTCGATGGCCCAGATATGGCATATGTCACTTCCAGTGAAACAGTTCATTTGGGCGGTATTATCTCCTAGGAGCTGACCGAACTTAGAAGTAGCGAGGTCTACCTAGATTTTGTGAAGGGCTTCTAGCTGTCGAATAGCCTTAGGGGGGAAGCTGGTTAGATCTCAGTCTTAGGGAAAGATAGGGGTAGAGGTAAAGGGGACAGGCAGTGGCAGGGGAGGGCTGGGGGTGTGGCAACGATAGGACATCGCTTAAGCTTGAAGTTTGAAATTTCAGATACAGTGTAATTTCAAAAAGTGGAAGTGAGAAGGTTGAGAAGCCTCCAACATAAAAGCAACGATACTCTATTCCCATTTTTAAGCTAAAAAGCTATCTACACTCTTCCCATAGTGGGGCAGCTTTTACACTAACTTAATAGGATGGCCTAGCTATGAAAAGAGGAAATAAAATAAGCGACATGGCTAAAACAAAAGAAATCCTCCACCCCTGCCTTTCATATTACCCTTGAAACAAAAGAAATCCTCTGCTGCCACTAACTGTATAGTTGCTTAGTATAGAAAAGGAAAAGGTAACCCGCTGTGACCATGGGAAAGACAGGTCAGATGCCATTATGTCCTTGGTTAAGTCAGGTCCAATGCTCTGGGGGGCCTAGGCACCTCTCCTAGGAGCTCTGAAAGCATCGCAGGGTTATTGCTCAATTAGAGGTTTACTAAGTGAGCATAGAATAGCAGTATAATCCTGTGTCATAACCTCCCTAAGGAGACTGATTGTGGGTGTCCGCTCACCCACTTGGTTAACACAGCCGGACCTCGGACGAACGTTGACAAAGACGACGATCTATCTCAGGTATTGTCATGAGAGAACTGTCTCACTAGGCTGTGGATTGCATAGTCAGAAATGTATGGAACTTCAGGAGCATCTGAAAAGGGATCATCATTTGCTGCAAAACTGAAAAGACCAGCCCAGGTGTGGGCCACCGAGGAGGACCTTCACCCCAAGGTAGGGGGGTTGTCGAGATTCTGGAGGAGCCTGCCAACACAAAAGCAACGATACTCTATTCTATTATTTAAATACACTATTTCCTCTAGACTAACACAAAAGCAACTATACTCTATTCCATAAGCTAAAAGCTATATACACTCTTCCCATAGTGGGGCGGCTTTTTACTAACTTAATAGAATGGCCTAGCTATAAAAAGAGGAAGAAAAACGAGCGACATAGGTATAAAAAAGGAAATCCTACACTCCTACTGCTTGCATTTCCCATCCTAAAACCAAAAGAAATCCTCTGCAGCTTCCGCTTGCAACCTTTCTCTGGGGCTTGCAACAGTTATATCTGTAGTTTCATTGGTTGGGAGCTTGGTGCAAATGCTCTAGAGGGCCTGATCACCCCTTGTAGGAACTCTGAGCGCATCGTGATTGACAGGGCGAGGACCCAGGGCACTCAGTTATTAAGTGATGTGAGCAGTTTTATGGTTGCTTGTTGCTCAGGAAGCCCTGAAAGTGGGGTCGGATACTGCTATATCCTTTACATGAATGGGAGGGTTGTTGTGGTGTGATCAGAGGTTCGCTAAGTGAGCCTAGAGTGACAGTACAATCCTGTGTCACAACGTCCAGAGGAGACTTATCATAGGAGTCTGTTCGCCTACTCCATTAACATGGTCGGGCCTCAGACAGATATTGACAGTAATGACAATGTATCTCAGTTATCGTCATAAGAGAAGGTTCTTGCTAAGCTGTGGTTTGCATGGTTGGGAAGGTGTAGGCATTCTGGAGCTGCTGAGGAGGAGCATTATTTACTACAAAACAAAAAAGACCAGCCCAGGTGTGGGCCTACAAGGAGGATCTTCACCGTAAGGTAGGGTAGTTGTCGAGATTCTTAAGAATCCTGAAAATACAAAAGGAACTATACTATTCTTCCATCAGTCACAATCTCTAGCAGAGCAGTACTATTTGCAAACTTAATATAATGGCCTAAATAAGAGATGGAGTGATACATCGCTAAGCGCTGTCAGGGTAACCCTTTATATGGCCATTGAGGTCATCGGTGGCATTTGCTTACAAGGACTGAACCAGTAATTAGGCAACCTTACATGGCTGGGGAAAACTCACTTACGCTATAAAACCTGCAACCAACTGGAAATTTGTGGTATAGAATGAGGCGAGTAGGATTTGAACCCACAGTAATGCACATTACTGCATAACGACACTAGGAGAGCCATACCACTAGACCATCCTCACCCAACAACATAAAAGCAACTATACTCTTTTCCTTCGGTCACACTCTCTAGTGGACAGCTTTGCGCAAACTTAATCGGATGGCCTAACTAAGAGAGGGAGTGATACATCGCTAAGCGCCATCAGGGTAACCCTTTATATGGCTATTGTAGTCATCAGTCGCATTCGCTTACAAGGACTGAACAAGTAATTAGGCAACCTTACACAGTCAGGGAAAACTCGCTTACGCTACAAAACCTGTGACCAACTAGAAATTCGTGGTATGGAATGAGACGAGTGGGATTTGAACTCACGACCTTGCACATTACTGCATAACGACACCAGGACAGCCATACCACTAGACCATCCTCACCCCAACATAGACCTGACTAGGGGGGGG
>JABYPW010000733.1:0-21403 GCA_016880775.1 Phymatotrichopsis omnivora
TTGCTTTTCTGTTCTCTCGATTATAGTGCGTATTATCGCTATGCGGTATCGAAATATAAATATGTAGTTCGGGGATAGTTATTTCGTTCTTTTTATTTGTTCCTCTTTCTTTTTATACGTGGCTATTATTTTCGTTTTTTGCCTTACTTTTTCCATTACGCCTTTTTGATTATTTGAATTGTGGAAGGTATGTATCGAACGAGAAATTTAATAATGGTTAAGGAACGCCAATAATCGAACGTACATGTGTCCATATAATAATCCTGACATTGAATGTGGTGGTTGAAATTTTTTTTTTTAGTATTATTCCTCCGGTTCATAAGGTATCACTCGGCCAACAACAATGGGCAACTTACATATTCTGAGAATTTTGTGGTTTTTGGGGTATAGATGGTGCTCATGCGAATGCATTGCACGCTATGTTTGGAATCTTAGCTACGTCCACCTTTAACGGCTTACAAAAGAGGCTCGCTGCGCTTGTAGGCTCTGAGATGTGGCGAGTCAAGCCACACAGATTAATGCGGTATGCTTTTCCGAAGTTTTTTTTACTCTTCCGTCGTCGAAATCTCTTCACTGAAAGTCCTTCCGGCATTTCTACCAACGGCAGTGCTTAACCGCGAATACGGCGTAAACCTCTCCGCAATGACAGCGCAACATACGAAACCTATGAATGCTTCTTCCAGCTGGAACGAACTGGCAACCCAGTAGTGCGAAACGTGGGAACCGTTCGAAAGAACCGCTATGAAATCTCCACTTCGGTGCACAGGGCGAAACGTATCTTGCTTTGATCTTAGTAAATGACCGCTCATTATAGTTGTCAAATTTATTTAAAGCAGGATTCGGGCTAGGGCTAGCTTCCCCTGGTTTTATAAAGGGGACCAAGTTTGTTGCAGCATGATTTCCATTCACAATTTACACAACGTGAATCCACCACTCTATTGAAGTAACTACAAAACTGGCCGAAAAAGCCATCGTTGCAACATCTGATACCCTTATAAGCTGTAAAAATTCCATCTTGCACGCATAGATCACCACCGCAAACGATCCGACGATATTGCGGCACAACCCTCAACTCTTCTGGCAGCGCAGCGGCCTTCTAGTTCTTGGCCTTCCACGCAACCAGTCATTCCAAGCTCCCATCCATCTCCGGATGCTCCCCATAGCTTGGCTCGTAATGGATTTTCCCTAGCACAATTGTCAGCGCCGTAATCCATGGCTTGACAGCACCTTCCAGGGCACCATCCACGGCCAGTAATCCCCCCGCACTTTCTTCTCCCTCTCAGTCTTCTCCTGCTCACAGTTGATGGTCGAAATCGGGATGCAACTTCACACGTTTCATTAACGTGGATTCGCCGAGATTTTTGAAGCGTTCCTTGTTGAACGTCGTTTCCACACCATCGATGTGTTTGCCGAGAGCGCATAGAGATTTTGAGCTCTAGGATGTGTGCATTAACGTCCATGTTTTCGAAAGTAGTATCGTAGGAGATGCCTTGGGGGAAGGGGGACGAAGATGCGGGCACCGGTGTTGGCCGGGGAAAAAGACAAATCGACTCAGTCTCGTGGATTCGGTCGACAAGTCCATCATCCGGTCCATAAACTTGAGGTCATGCAGAAGGCAGGTACCAACGAGTCTTGCGGCGATTGGTTTGGTCTTGTTCGTAGCGGGGGAGTGGGTAATGCGACACGGAGGAGCGCACCTCGGAGGCCCTGGCGGAGGGTTCGGTGGCGAGATCGAGCTGCCTCCAGCCAGTCAATGGCGTGTTTGGTACTGGACTGTCGAAGTCATCGTTTCGCGTGTTTCGTTTCCCCGGACGCGGAAGGGCGGAAAGGAAGCCACCATAGCCGGGCCCGCTGCAACCCAGAAAACGGGGTGCTATGGTGGGGGCTATTTAAAGGTGGCACCTCGAAACCACCGAAATTCGCGATGCTCGCTACATGAAACCACACACATAGAGATAATTTTTTTAACGGAAAATGATAGCGAACAACCTATACAACGACTCTCCGTTATTATTTTTTCAATTAATTGTGTCGTGGTTGTGATAATAGAGATCGCGATGAGGATGGGAGGGGGTATTTTTGTACACCGAGATGCGCCAAGATGCGCCAAGATGCGCCAATTATTACTATATTTAGACATTCAACGTTGTTGTTTCCAACTCTCTACTTTTCCCTTTCCGGCTCCCTTCTATGTGATTTATATACTCTATCCGTAAATTCCTTCTGTCCTGGCGATAATCCATCCATATACGCTTCAATCCACCTCTTGTTCCGATTTGCAAACCTTCGTATTGTAATCAAAGAAACCGAATTCAATCCAGCCATGATCGTGTCCTGTAACTCAGCAAATTTATGTGTACCATTATCACGTGTATATCTTTTAACCTCCGCCCAGAAATATTCAATATAATTCGTTTCACAATGAAACTTCGGATAAAAAATGCATTCATGCCCTTTACCTTCGATGACAGTCTGCAAGAGCGAAACTCCCCCTGAAAAATCTGGCTCGTTTTCAAGAACCCGTAATGCACAACAACTCGTCCTGTTTGCACTGATCTAATATGCGCGATTTGTCTTCAGGAATAACATTTTTACTCACACCACATTGCTTTTTCATCCCTTCTCTCCAAAGTCCTCGTTCTTGAAGTACCCTCGGCATTCCTTTGGGTTTTCCGATCAAATCTGGAGAAACATTGTCTTCTAGTTCAAAGACCATAGACTGATGGATATTGTCTCCAAATTTCGTGTCGTGCATAACAGGCTGCTTGCCACCTGGTCCGAGATTCATTCGTGATGCCACTAAAGCATCTTCGGCCTTCACTGCCCTCCGAATCTCCAGTCCCAGCAACTTCTTCCCGTTCATAATTCATCTCCTCTATAACACCACCATGTACAACAATACCCTGTCTTTCCCACTCCGGCTTCGCAAGAATAATCTCTTCCTCAGAGCTAATATCATTAGAGGAATCTATTTCGGTATCCTCGGAGATGCTACTGTCAAGATCTCGAAATTGCAGCTGGCAAGGGCCAGTGCCGACTTCGGACATGGAGGCATGGTTCGGCGGGGGGAGTGGGGGTTTGCCGCTTTCGTGTTGGCTGTCAGGGGTCAAAGCTAGTGACGGTTCACTTTCTTCATCTTCGCTATCCGGAATCTCAATATGAAGTGGAACTTTTCGGCGTCGGTCTTTTGTTGGAGGTGGAGATGACCGTTCAAATCCCCGCACCTGCAAGGATCTTGCAGCAGCATTTAGCCTTTGCCTTTTCACCTTTGAATATGGCATCCTAAGCAAAAGTTCAGTATGTTGGCCTGTTTTTTTTTAATCTTTCTACTCACTCTCAATTTCGAAATGTTTTTGATTATTTTACAAGCAATAGAAATGGAAACGACGATAAAAGATCTATCTCCAATCACGTGACATTACCGGAAAATTTTTCACATTTTGCCAAGAAATGTCAAGACATACCCTTGTTATAAGTGGCCCCCACCATACGCTCGCTATTTTCCCCGCGTGACGAACGCCACCCGATGCACGGATATCGAGTCCGATAGACGATCACATCCCCTGATCGCTTAAGGCCCTCCATCTGTGGCGTCAGCAACTTAGGCAGGGTCGGGAAAGAAAGGAGAGGGAAGCGGGGGGGAGGGAAGGGTAGGTGTGTGTGTTTGGAGGGTGTCAGGGTTGCTTTAGCCTGAGAGCCGCGGGGAGAGCAGCGGAGTGGTCGTACATACATAGCACTCGCAATTACCACACTCCACTATTTTTATGCCTTAGGGCGGACTGAAATCTCAGCAAAGTTGTTAGTTCACCCAGATACAGCAAGAAAGATAGTGGAGAGAGTGTGGGTAAGGCCAGAAGTAAATGAGATTATAGAAAGCGAAGAAATATAACGGAAGTATTTCCATAGTGATATATGTAAAATGATGGAGAGCGGAGGGAGAAACAACTTTGATTGTTTCTGTATACATGTATATTACTTTTTTTTGTTGTGGGTTGGCTTTTTCCTCTTATTGGCTGTGAGTCACGTGATGGAATTTAAAAATCGGAAGTACGGGTATGGTGTGCGACACCCAAACCAAGGTATATCTTGGCAAATGTCCGTAGAAACTTCCTTGTGCTCACTAAATCACTTGGGTAATGATCGTTAAGCATTTCTAGCGGCATTTCAATTTAGCCTTAACAAATTTGTATGTGTCCAAAAATTCTCGGCTGCGAACCACAACTTTTTTTTTACACTAGGCGTGATAGCTAAAAAATTAATTTCTTTCATTGTTGTGTTGTTGTTATTAGGAATCCTGTGATCGGATTTTTGGACGCGACCTTTTAGACGTCGCCCACTATATGTACTTCTCTACTCGAGGTGTTAGATTTTGCAAGCGATGTTTATATCTGGAATCGCCTGCCCATTTTGGCGCGACCCTACTGGTTGAACATCGCACTAGGCGTTGGGAGGATGGTAGTTCTACTTGAGTATATCTCTGTCTTAAGGCCATCCTAATTTTGCCAAGCACGTTCAAAGCAGGGGGCGTTATGCTTACGGGAAGTTCTCCACTTTTCCACTTGAATCGTTTCCCTTGCCACCCATCTTTCTCGCCAACTGGAAAGTTTGTGGATCTTGAATTCAATTGCTTTCACCATAAACTCAAACTCCCAGAATACTGAAAGAGGATAGCGGACATGAGGAATAAACTACGATGCTGCTTCAAACACTCAAGCCGTGGCTCAGCAACTTCTGCGACCTCGGCCGCTCTTTCCGGCAATGATGACAACAATAATAGACTGGTCTCCACTCCAGGTTCTCCTGAAGTTCCTTCATCCACACAATTTCGAGTACACTTGATGCCATTGCCAGATGTCCAGGAAAGACGGGCTTCATTACCACGGAGTCTCTTCAAACACTGGAGCCGTAGTTCAGAAACTCCTGCAACCTCGGTCCCTCTATCCGGCGATGGTGACAATAATAGTGGACCGGCCTCCGCTTCAGGTTCTCCTGAAGTTTCTCCAACATCCACTCCATCTTCAATACATTTGATGCCATCGCCAGACGTCCAGGAAAGACCGGCTTCTGCACTTGAACACCTTCCCCAGCCGTCAATAACCGTTTCCGATGCAACTTTTCCGGATGCACAACAGCCTACATCACCAGGGCCTTGGTACGCATAACCCTCGTTAATAGACTGAAGTTAACGTTTTGAAAGTCTACAGCTAACTAGGGAATTTTTTTTTTAGCCCTTCGATCCCCATCGTTGAAGCGACATTCTCTGAAGAAAGCAATGCGGTTATTTCTCCGGATCCACAACAACATCCATCGCCGACGCATGGGTACATAAAACTCTCCCTGATGAGTCGAAATTAGGTAGGTCTACGACTAATTAGAAATGTGTTTAGCTCTTCGGTTGTTGCAACGTCCTTGGAATACAGTAATGCGATCACCCCCCGGAATTCACAACAACATCTATCACCAAGGTACACCATTACTGCCCCCAAACCGAAGATGATGTTCTGAAATTCTGCAGCTGACAATGAATGAGTTAGTCCTGCAAAATCGGCATGGGACAAGGCAATAGAAAAGTTAAAACCAGACGACCGGGAGGAGTTCAATTTCAACAACATCGATCAGCGCAATACAATCGACGACGTTTTGCAAATTGCCAAAGATAAGCTCAAAGAATGCGAAGACAAAAAATGGAGATATAGGAAAAAGAACGGAGATGAGGTACTCCTCAGCGATTCGGTGAACCGCCTACTCAAAACGCTTGCTAGCATTGGCGATGCTGTTGTTCAGCACGGACCTCAAATCATGTCGGTGCCATGGGCTGCCATAAAATTTCTTTTACAAGTATGTGTGGACACTTGCATTGGTCATAAGAATTGCATCTCCAGAACTCACCATTATGTGTGTTGATTAGGTTGCCACGAACGATATCGAAACGATGGGAAATCTCTTTTCAGACCTCGAAGATATTTCCCGTATCTTATCCCGCTGCACAATATTCGAGGGTCTCTACCATCAAACGGATCTTATCTCTGCTCGAGATCTTATAAACTTGCTACCAGACCTTTACGCTTCCATGTTGACATATCTTTGCCACGCCAGGCGCTATTTCAAGGGGAAAACTCCACGTAGATCTCTAGGTATAACCCTTTTCACCGAACAGTAAGCTGACGTCTGCGAAAGTGCGCTTTGCCAATAGTATCGTTAATTCTTACGCCGCCGAGTTTGATCCTCTCATTGGCGAGGTGAAAAGGTTGGAAATTGGTGTAGAGTGTGCGGCCCGAGTGGCCGCGGAAGAGTGTAGGATTCCCGTTCCTATGATTAAACTAATGAGCATGACGATCTCTAATACAATGGCATACCTTTAAGATACGTTAACGTCATTGGGACCCGGGAATGAAAAGAGGCTCCAGGAAATTTTTGAAAAATTGGAAGGTGTGCAGTTTCACAGCTACTCCCTAGCGAACCAATTTCCGTAAAGTAGACTAATCTTTGTAGTTGCCGAACGCCTCGAGATCTTGAAATGGCTCTCAGAAGTTACATATGGAGAACATCATGAATTCATCCGGTCATCACGTGAAGTCAATACTGGGGACTGGTTATTCAAGAAACCCGCTTTCATTGAGTGGGAAAACTCTTCTTCGTCTTCAATTTTCTGGTTACATGGTATAGGTACGTAGTTGGAAGATAGCAAACCCCGAAAAACAAAGATTGTTTTTAACTAACATGTGACTTTGAAATCAGCTGGAGCTGGCAAAACTACCCTTGCGTCAGTCGTTTCCATATTTCAACCGTGCCGTGAATAATGGCTTACTGTCCTGCTTAGTTCCATGGTCATTGATCGCTTCAAGGAAACGCAACCTAAGAACCACGTTCTTGCCTATTTTTATTGCAAGCTCGGAGAAAATGAGCGACAAGAACCAGACTCGATTTTGCGAGCTATCGTCCAACAACTATCAATGATCAGCCCTGAAAGATCCTTACCAAAACCAGTTGTATCTCTGTACCAAAAGCGGAAGAAATATGCGATGAATTCCGGAAAGTTGCGGTTAGACGAGAGTAAGGAGTTGATCCTGAAGCTATCGAAATACTTCAAGCAGACGGTCGTTATCATCGACGCACTTGATGAGTGCAATAAAGAAACTAGATATCACCTTATTGATGCTTTGATGAGCTTGCGGTCATCCGACAGTCTCAAAATCTTCGTTACGAGTCGGAATGACGACGATATCCTGATTCAACTCAAAAATGAACCCGAGGTCTACATCCAGGCAAGCGATAACTCTGACGATATTGAACTATTCGTGCATGCCGAAGTCGATAGATATATCTCACAAGGAAAATTTCTAAGGGGATCGTTGAAACCGGAACTGAAACAGGCCATTGTACAGACACTTATCAATGGAGCTAGTGGAATGTATGCTCCTTACCCTATTTCTGCACTCGTTTTTCCGTGCAAAAGAGTGAGGTTGTCATTTTTACTGAGGAGAAATTAGGTTTTTGTGGGTAAAGCTGCAGATTAGGCATATATCTCGAGAGAAATCGGAAACTGGTATTAGAGAAGCCCTAGAACAACTGCCGAAGGACCTGGAAGCTACATATTCAATCATATGGAAGCGAATCAGTGAGGATACTCCGAAAAACTTTCTTTTGGCGAAAAAGACACTCCAATGGATCATGTGCGCAATATCACCACTTACCCCTGACGAGATTCTTGGCGCCGTCACCATCGAACCAATGACGTGGGCAGCAGAGCTAAATCACGACGGAATCGACGCAATGACACTTCTTGACGTGTGTCAAAACCTAGTTGTGATCGATAACGAACTGGGAGTGTTTCGTTTGGCGCACTCCTCGGTTGCGGATTTCTTACAGCAAAAGTTTAAAATGACCGATTGCCATACCACCGCCGCAGAGATTTGCCTCACATTGCTCTGTCATGAAAATCATGTAAATGGGAGGGACATCCTTGGAAAGCATGGTTTAGGCAACTATGTGATAAAAGGACAGTGGGCCGAACATGTTCGCTTATCGGGTGATGGAAGCGACATCCTCACTGATTTGAAAAAGGAGTTTTTCAATTCTCCAGCGTACTACACTTGGCTTCTATCAGCTTCTGAAATAAACGACATTTTCAAATCGCAGCGCAATGAGAGTCAGCTTTCACCGCTTTGGGTGGTTTGCCACTATCAATTATGGGATATGCTTGAAAATGTTATGGGGAGCATCACCGATCACAGTATATGCAACTTTAAAGGGCAAGTGCCTATCCACCTGATAGCAAGTCACGGGTACGAAGCAGGTTTACGACTATTGCGGAAGCAAGAAGGAGTAGATCCGAATTCAAAAGACAACGATGGCTGGACTCCCCTACATTATGCAGCGAGGTACGGGCATGAGGCGGTGGTAAGGTGTCTGCTTGAGCAAGGAGGTGTGGATCCGAATTCAAAAGACAACTCCGGCTGGACTCCTCTACATTACGTAGCAAAGTATGGCAATAAAGCAATGGTAAAGTGTCTACTCGAGCAAGGAGGTGTGGATCCGAATTCAAAAGACAACTACGGCTGGACTCCCCTACATTATGCAGCGAGGTACGGGCATGAAGCAGTGTTAAAGTGTCTGCTCAAGCAGGGAGGTGTAGATTCGAATTCAAAAGACAACTCCGGCTGTACTCCCCTACATCTTGCAGCGAGGGACGGGAAGGAGGCAGTGGTAAAGTTTTTGCTCGAACAAGGAGGTGTGGATCCGAATTCAGGAGATACCGATGGCTGGACTCCTCTACATTACGCAGCGAGGTACGGGTACGAAGCAGTAGTAAAGTTTTTGTTCGACCAAGGAGGTGTGGATCCGAATTCAAAAGACAACAAAGGCTGGACTCCCCTACATCTTGCAGCGAGGGACGGACATGAAGCAGTGGTACAGTTTCTGCTCGAGCGAGGAGGTGTGGATCCGAATTCAAAAGATACCGATGGCTGGACTCCCCTACATTACGCAGCGAGGTACGGGTATGAAGCAGTGGTAAAGTTTCTGCTCGAGCAGGGATGTGTGGATCCGAATTCAAAAGAAAACTACGGCTGGACTCCTCTACATTATGCAGCGAGGTACGGGCATGAAGCGGTGGTAAAGTTTCTGCTCGAACAGGGAGGTGTGGATCCGAATTCAAAGGACAACTACGGCTGGACTCCCCTACATCTTGCAGCGAGAGACGGGCACGAAGCAGTGGTAAAGTTTCTGCTCGAGCAGGGAGGTGTGGATCCGAATTCAGGAGATACTGACGGCTGGACTCCCCTACATTACGCAGCGAGGTACGGGTACGAGGCAGTGGTAAAGTTTTTCTTTGAGCAAGGAGGTGTGGATCCAAATTCAAAAGACAACAAAGGCTGGACTCCCCTACATCTTGCAACGAGGGATGGGCATGAAGCAGTGGTAAAGTTTCTGCTCGAGCAAGGAGGCGTAGATTCGAATTCAAAAGACACCGACGGCTGGACTCCCCTACATTACGCAGCGAGGTACGGGTATGAAGCAGTGGTAAAGTTTCTGCTCGAGCAGGGATGTGTGGATCCGAATTCAAAAGACAACTACGGCTGGACTCCCCTACATCTCGCAGCGAGGGATGGGCATGAAGCAGTGGTAAACTTTCTGCTAGAGCAAGGAGATTTGGATCCGAATTCAAAAGATACCGACGGCTGGACTCCCCTACATTACGCAACGAGGTACGGGTATGAAGCGGTGGTAAAGTTTCTGCTCGAGCAGGGATGTATGGATCCGAATTCAAAGGACAACTACGGCTGGACTCCCCTACATCTCGCAGCGAGGGATGGGCATGAAGCGGTGGTAAAGTTTCTGCTCGAGCAAGGAGGTGTGGACCCGAATTCAAAAGATAATGATGGCTGGACTCCCCTACATTACGCAGAAAAGTACGGGTATGAAGCATTGGTAAAGTTACTGCTCGAGCAAGGTGGTGTGGATCCGAATTCAAAAGATAACAACGGCCAGACACCCCTATATCTTGCGGCGAATAACGGGCATGAAGCAGGTAAAATTTATGCTCATGCAGGAAAGAGTGGAAGTGGATGTGAATTCAACAACTAATCACCGCAACACATCGTTAAGTGTCGCGGCCGATCGTTGGCATGAAGCAGTCGTCAAGCTACTCCTCGAAAAGCAAAACGTGGATTTTAATCTCGAAGACAACGACGGCGATACCTCATTATATTGCGCGGCCCTTTGTAGGTAGGAGACAGTAGTCAAAATATTACTGGCTTATGAAATGTGGATTTGAAATTCGGAAATAATCACTGTGACACACTGGTCCATGCTGCAGTGAAGTTAAGGTATGAAAAAGTGATCAAGCTGTTGGCCGGGCAGGAACGCACAAATTCAAATTCTGAAAATAATGATAGCAATACACCACTGCATCGTGCCGCGAACAGGGATTTGGCGGCGGTAGAGCTTCTATTTCAAAGGAATGATGTAGATTTTGATCCGAAAGATAATGACGGCAATACACCACTTCATGTGGCAGCGAGCAACGAGCACGAGGAGGTTGTAAAGTTCCTTGAAGAGGTAAGCGAAAATCCTCAATTGCTTTGTGTTCCCAGCTTTATAGCTAACCCTTGGCTTGTTTTCGAAAGGCTGCGATATCCAGGAGTGAAAACACGTTGAAATTCATAGTCTAGGCGATTAAAGCACGAATCGAATTCGGTGTCCGGGGGTTTGTTGGAGTCGGGTTATGTAATTGTATGACTTTCGGAGGGAAAGCTAGGTGCCACCGGGAGTAGTCGAAAACCATTTAAGGAAATAGGAGAAGTGGAGAGAGAAAGAGGGAGAAAAAAAAAAAAAAAAAGGGAAAGGGGGGGGAACATGTAAAATCAGATTTTTGATTTACTTTGCTTTTCTGTTTTATCTATAATAGAGCGTGTTAATGCTCTGCAACGCCGGAATATGGAATTCGGGCTTTCGTTCTTTTACTTTTTTTCTCACGGCACTATGAATTAGCGACTTAATTTTAGCGTGAAACATATTCAGCAAGGCAATTGCATTGGTCATATTTATCGCCATAATAATTTCCCAGGAACTTAAATTTAACTGGTACTGGAATTGTATTACATATTTAATTAACTAAAGTTTTCATTCGGATAACTGCGATATTACTGATAATTTCAGGTAATTTTAGACAAACTCGAGGATTTTATACCAAAGGAAACAATACTTGCGCCGTGAAAAGTGCCATAAATTACCTACTGAAAATAAGGGATTGATTAGTTAATGCAGGTCACGGTTCATGTTTACCCAAGTCGCTTGATCATGTGATGTTTACCTAATGCCAATAATACTCTAATTTAGACGGATGACTTTGCAGTACCCGGATGGTAAAGTTGTACTAGTACTTCGTGATCGTGGGCTACATACCACCGTTGCACAAGTTGTTCGCAGCTCCGAACGTAAAATTCTCTGAGCTCATGCTGATCACAGACTAGGTAATGCGAAATGGAAGTTTATGCATTGCCGAAAAATCATTTCACGTTTTCCATGAGTGTGGTTTATGTTCAATATATTCGGTAACGGAATATATATTCCCGATGTGCACATGTTAGGAGAGTTCACATGTCCTGTTATATAAGTTTTTGAAGCGCAGTTCTTGTCATTTCACCTCGAAATTTTTAATCCTCACTCTTATTTCTGGCCTTTGGATCCAAATCGAAGAGGCTCTGAGCTACCCGTGGCGAGATTAAAGGTCTCGAGCTGAGGTGTTGAAAGCCTGGAGATGGTTTTGGCTTTCAACTGACGCCGGCTCTAGGTCATAGAAACTTGAACGGAATAGAAAAATGATTAAGAAACGATTTAAAACCGGCAAAAAAGGAGCAGCAAAATAATATTTTTGTTCATTTCTCAGTCTTGGATCACTAAAAACTCGCCGATGTGAACCCACCTATTTTCAAGGGAGTCTATATGTCCTTCATGTGTGCATGCTATATATTAAGCACTACATGCACATATATTTGGGGTTGTTGTAATTTTTTTTTCTTTTTTTTTTTTTTTTTTCTCAAGCCCCTTTACTTTGCCAATCGTGTGGTTGAACATAATTTCAGCGGCCACAACATATAATTGTGAGGTTCGAATGTTACTGTCAGTGCCATATGCAAATAGCAAATGATGGTATTGAGATTTAAGTATTTTCTGTGGCTACCCGACTTCGGCCGTGCAGAGATGCCGAGTGATGCAGCATGACGCATTCTATATATTTCTTGGTCTTCTCATATTCTTTCTGTTGGTTTCACGACTTTGTGACATTGTCTATCTTATCGTCGCAGTTTTTTAAGTTGTGTCTTTGAAAACGTGTTATAGTCTTGTGGCTTTGTTCTTTTCTGGGCGTTGCTTGATTCTTGTTTAGGTTCGAGATCTCGCGAATGTGGATTGGTTATTCACGATTCTTCCTTTTGCCTTGTTTGGAGTCTTAATTATGTATATCTAGGTGGCGTTCTGCACTTTGAATTTATCATGAGAGTTGAGATATGATTTTCTGTTCTTTAGATGGGCTTATGTGACGGGGAATTTTATCTCTACTGTCTTGCTATGTATTATGTTATATCACTCGCCAGTCCCGGGAGAGCTTGAAGAAAATTTATTTTTGCTTTGTTGTTGGTGCTATCGGTCAACGCCCGCTGTTTAATAACTCGGTTACTTTATTACCACAACGGAAAAGTTATGATAAAAAAAAAAGAAAGCGCGTTTTACCGTCAAAAGCCATAGTTGCAAACAAACTCAATCCGAATGCTCCCGACACCGTTCCACGACGTATACGGTAGCGAGCGCACAGCCAATTATAATACCGCAGCAAAGTTATAAAACGTACTACACACAGAACAAATCCTTCTACTATCGGAACTACAACAGAAGTCGCCAATACCGCAATAAAATAGGAAACGATAGAGTTCCAGGCAGCTATCCTCTAGCCACCATAATTCCCTTATAGTAATATTATCACTATGGGAAATATCTTTCGTTTCCTCTACCTCCCCTTTCTCATCTACTTACAATGCACAGCCAGGAGGGGCTGCAGCGAATCTACTCCTAGTCCAGCATTTTATCTCGGAGGTTGCGAAGCATGGAAGTAATTTATTTTGAGGGAATATCTTATAGTTTACATGAGGTTCGTTGTGCTATGCCCTATTCGCGGTGTCTAATGAGAAGGAGAGCCGGGGGGTGAGGAAAAATGATTTGTTTCGAGCTCGTGCACTAGTGCGATGCGGGAGGTGGCTTAAGGTGTGGCGCGTGGCTTAATTAGCGGTTTTTTTCTGTTGCTGTATGTTTGGTATGCGATTTTGCATGTGAAACACGAGTTGTGTCCGCGTTCTCGTTCGATATTCAATTCGCTCGCTTTCTGGCATGCAACTTCGTCGAATATATCCCATTAACCGCTGAAAGTGACTGCTCTAAAATATGTTCATATGCGAGATAGAGACATGATTCTCCCGATATTTGACGTAAAAATTCGCCAATCATCTCCGTCGTAAAACCAGACCTAATAAATCCTATGTATGAACCACATTACTCACCTGCATTCAGCTCAAGTATATCAGAGAGCGACTGAAGTGGTTTACGGGACACCACCGAAAGAATTGGACCAGTGTTTTCGGAATCCGTCCTCGCACGGCTATTCCACGAAAACATACTTTAATGTTTCGGAACGATTGTGGGCCAGTCCTTGCATTGTTACTCGAAGGGACCAAGTCCAATGGTATGCGAGTCGATCGGTTCTCGATACATACATGTATATTCGACATGTTATTTCCATCGTCTACGCTCGCCGCATTACTTTCAAAGTCAATCGCGGAATCAAATGCACGGAATTTTCCAAACAACTCGCCCGATAGCAAGTACTGGGACTCCTCGACACATCGTCATTCATTTCTATACTCATAAAGTATCACTCGGATTACGTTATGGGATTAGTGCTCTGTGAAAAACTTGAGGGAAAATAATCCTCGAAATAACATAGTTAATAAATATGTCATCAGTTAACCCCCCTTATATATATGTAGTCGTTATTGACACTCAGGGTTAGGGCTTCCTCAAATTAAATTCTAAAAACAATGACAGCAATACACTGCATTATGCGGCGAAGGGCGGATTTAGCGGCGGTAAAACTTCTAATGGAAAAGCAGATGTGGATTAGGATCCGAAAGGTAAAGATGGCAATGTACCACGGGCACGAGGAGGTAGTCAGGTTGCTTGAAGAGGTTAGCGAAAATCTTCAAATGTTTTTCGCTTCAAGCTTTACAGCTAACCCTTGGCTTGTTTTCAAAAAGCTACGATATCAGAAGCAAAAATCCACGTCGAAACACATAACCATGCTACGTACTTAAAGTAGGAATCGAACTGAACATTCCAGAGTTTGCTGGAGCGGGGTTATGTAATGGTATGCCTCAGGGGGAAAGTTGGTTATGGGCGGAAAGGGTCGAAGATCGCTCAATGGCGTGGAAGAAAGTGAAAAGGAGAATATGTGAATGGTTTTTGTTTTGGGTTTTTACTTTGCTTTACATTTCTGTTCTCTCGATTATAGTGCGTGTTATTGCTGTGCAGTATCGAAATATGGAGTTCGCCGTTCGGGAATAGTTATTCCTTTTTCATTCATTTTATTTATTCCTCTCCCCTTTTATATGTAGCTATTATTTTTGTTTCTCGTTTTACAGTTTCCATTATGACTTTTTGAATGCTCGAATGGTGGAGGGTACGTATAAAATGAGAAATTTAATAATGGTTAAGGAACGCCAATTGAAGAGCGTGCATGTGTTCGTAACCTCAAGGTCATTCGCGCATAATTGTTGATAGACTCCAACTATAGTCCGTCTTAAGTATCACTGGGTAATAACCCTGACATTGAATGTGACGATTAAAAAATAATTTTTAGTATTGCTCCTCCGATTCATAAAGTATCACTCGGCCAACAACAATAAGGATCTGGGAATTTTGTGGGTATAGTACTCATGCGAATACACCGCACTCAGCTGTGTTTGAAACCTCAGTTACGCACACCATTAGCAGCCCACAAAAGAGGCTCGCTTGTGGGCTCTGTAATTTGGTAAGAAAAGCCACATAGATAATAAAGTATCCTTTTCTAAAGTTTTTTACTTCTCTGCCGCCGAAATTTCTTTACTGGAAGTCCTTCGCGCATATCTACAAACGGCAATGCTTAACCGCAAATACGGCACAAACCTCTCCGTATTGAACCTACGAATGCTTCTTCCACCTGGAACGAACTGGCAACCCTAATAGTGCGAAACGTGGGAACCATTTTAAAGAACCGCCATGGAAATCCCCACCTCAGTGCACAAGGTAAAGCGTATCTTGCTTTGATAATAGAAAATGACCGTTCATTGTAATTGTCAAGTTTATTTAAAGTAGGATTTGGACTTGGGCTAGCTTCCCCGGTGATCAATTGAGATATAAAAGGGAACAGGTCTGTTGCAGATTTTTTTTTTTTTTTTTTTTTTTTTTTTTTTTTTTTCGAAATCCGGGGTATTGCAGAGAATTACGTTCGCGTCGTCGCAGTGCGGGTTCATGTCAAAGTGATTGTAACTAGTCGGTCGTGCTTCTTTCCTTTTACAAACACGAGGGAAAGCTCGTGCGTTCCGAAGGGTATGATAATTATAGCAGGAGTAGTAATATTTTCTTTTCGCTTCCTAACTTTCTTGCCTTCTCTCTCTTTTTTCTCCGAATAAAAATTCTTTCTTTATTTCCAGGCTAGAAGCTCCTCGAAAAACTTTCTGCTTTTGTTATCATTGTCGGTGTTTGTAGTTGCCTCGTCCCATCGCATTCATGGTTGCCTTGCGTGGCTACTCGCCGTTACCTACTACATGTACTGGGGGTATTCAAAGTAGGGGTATTCAAACTTAAAGTACGACAAACGGCGTAAGTAACCTACGTAAAGTGGGGCACGATTATATAATATTTTGAGCGACGAATAATAACGACAGCATTCGACGTAACTAGTGGCGATAAGTCTGAGCACCCTCTTACATGTTTCCTGTAACTACCCCAAGAACTCAACTCCTTTTCCACTTGGTTAGTATCTCCACCTCCACACACGATGCCTCGCTTAATTGAAAAAACTTGGCTACGCAAAGACCTCGATGAATACTTTAGTATTGAGGCACTGGTCTCTGTTTTATCTGACTCAAATTCCGGGCACGACCTCCCCCATGCTCCCTCCTGTTCCGCGGATGTACAATGGTAATATCCAGGGACTGCGCCATTGCCAGAGCCGCTAGAGGTGGACAGCGGCGGAGGAAGTGGCTACAGCGCATATTTTTCCAAGTGACGTTGACGAGTCACTCCAATTCTGCAACTTTCTATTTCCTTTTTGCACGATATATCGCGCCTCGTCAGCCACAGCCATATAGAGAAGATTTTTGGAGCTATATTGTTTGTCGAACATCAATTCAAAAATTCACAATCATTTATTAACATTACAATAGGTTCATGCGATTTCAGAAGACGGTTTAAGTCCTTCTTCCGCATGGGGGCGAGAGTCATTTAAAGCTCTCTACCAGCTCCTCCATTCCGATCCAATATTCCAGAATGACTCTGGATGCCCTTAAGCCGACGTCTCCATCCAGCTGGCGACCGCGTTATACCGCTTTGGCCATACCGGCAGCTCGACGGTGATTATGGCAGAGCGATTTGGGCTCGGCGAAGGCACTATAGAGCTCTTTTTTACCCGTGTGACCGTTGCGCTTCTAAATCTTATACCTAAAATGCGATGGCCAAGCCACACACGGAGGAATATCGGGAACTGCGCAGAGGCTGTGAAGAGAGTAGTGGTTTCCCAGGCTGTATGGGATTTCTTGATGGGATGGATATAGTCTTGCGTAATGCACCATCGAAGCATTCCGAGACTTTTTTTTAAGAGAAAAAAGGTTTACGGATTTAATATGCAAGTAGTTTGTGATTCAAATCGTAAGTTTATTTTTGTTTCTAGTGGCTACCATTTATGTGTTTCTGATGCAACGGCATTCGGTGAAACTTCTCTTTGTCGCTTTCCAGACGGATACTTTGCTACCCCAGAAGAATATATCCTTGTAGACAAAATTTACTGCTGTACAGGACATTGCATGCCACTATATAAAGAACCTAAAGCTAGCCAAGTTTCTGGTGGCTATGCAGAGTTCAATAAACGGTATGCACGGGCAAGAGTTAAATAGAAAATGGTTTTGGGGTTTTGATTAACCGTTGGGCCTCCTTACGCGGGTTACCTTTGTATATTAATGGCGCTCGAGATCACTCAAAGGCTGTGAGCTGGGCAGTCGCAGCCGTGGTGTTGAATAATATACTGAAGGACTGGGGGGATGATAGTGAATCGATATCTGAGGAGATTTAGATACGCCAGGGCGAAGGAGAAGAGATGAAGATTGATGACGAACTTACTCAGGACCAAGAGAGAAAGGCAAGGCAGGAATGGCGAGATCGAATGCGCTTGCATTTTACTGAATAAAGAAATACTTGCAACAATAGAAAATTCCATAAAAAAAAGCCCCTCTGAATAACCAAGAAGAGAGCGAAAATTTCACGAAAAAAGAATAACAATAAATTCCTCTTCCTCCTCTTCCTCGTATATACTATTCGGTTATTTTCCCCCGCTCCCTAAGCCGCATCATAAGAATATCTAGGGGATGATTATTAGTCTTATTTTTTCTCCCTCTCTACTTCAATTTCCTCCCTCTCAAATTCTAATCTTTCTCTCTCAATATCCAGCTCTTTATTTCTGGTCTCTTCCTGCAAGGCAAGCTGCCTTAGGAAGAAGTCATACTTTCTTTCGTCCTCAGCTTTCTTGTCCTCAACGAAAGCCATAATAGCGTCTTCCATTGTTGTAGGGCGGGATTTTTTTCTTCTTCACGGGGTGGCGGGTATCTGATCGGTCTACGTCAGAATCAGAGTCTGGTGCTGTTTGGGTCTGAATGTTGCGTCTTGTCTTTGAAGTGATAGTGGAGGACATCTGCTTCCCTACATGTCTGTCATTGAAGTTCTTGGTGCTTGGCTCTACCGCATACAAGTCTATTTCTGAGTTCGGGGAATTGAAGGACTCCGTATCATCTTCAAGGTCTGGAAGCAGACAAGTACTCAATCCCTCAGCTCCTTTGTGTGGGTCATCGAAATCCGCTCCGGAATCAAATAAACTCGGCGATCGAACATTAGGATGCTCGCCCCAGATATTCTCTAGCCTGAAGAAAAAAGGGCTAGATTTTCTAGTTTATTGATTTGATTTTAGTCGTTGAGCACTATAAAAAAAGAAAAAGGAAAAAAGGAAAAAAAAAAAAACATGCAAAGAGTAAAAATATACTTCATAAATCAAGATTTCCCTCATTGAGATCTTGCAATGACAACCCTCAGCCACTTTGCTCATTCATCTTCACCGCTTTTACATAGGACTTTTTCATATTATCAAACTTATTATAAACTTGAGTGAATTTGCGATGAGGGAACATGGCGGCGATGGCTTGCATCCACCTTCTTTTTGTGATACCCGATTTACCTTTAGTCTTCGCAAGGTTTTCAGGAATCTCCAGCCAATCTATAATTTTTCCAACATCTCTTTTTGACCATCGCTAGCCAATTTCACCATCTCCGGAGGGTGAGGAGGAGTTTATCGCACGGTCGCCATCTCTTGATTCGTCGTCTATGGTAATGGCATGCTCGCCACTCATCGTATGCAGGTAGCCTGGTAAAAGTAAATCAACAACAAGAGTGAGAAGCGGTATAGGTAAAGGTGAGACTGATTTTACCAGAGTAGGTGATATGAAGCTTGATAGGGAGGAATTGCTGTTCGCGAATCGTGAATTTGGATGAGCGTGATTTAATTAGGTGAGATTAACGGTAACAGTTAGGACTTCTAGGATCGGTAACGGGAAGCGAGGCGACGCCGCGCAAC
Organism: Phymatotrichopsis omnivora; assembly: GCA_016880775.1. Taxonomy (NCBI): domain Eukaryota; kingdom Fungi; phylum Ascomycota; class Pezizomycetes; order Pezizales; family Rhizinaceae; genus Phymatotrichopsis; species Phymatotrichopsis omnivora. The sequence continues at coordinate 18,926 of JABYPW010000733.1, forward strand.
AAAAAAAGATTGTATTTCCTCCACAACTACGCATCGCATTATAGAAAGAGAAATATTACTAGACAAATAAAACTAGGCGAAAAATTCTACGTTCTCAGATTAACGAATTTCTGAAAATTAAAAATTAAAGGAGTTATTTTTGGAAATAGGCGAAAAATACCGCCTAAAAACACCCCTTCCTTAAGCAGCCATAACTCCTCCCCCACCCCTGAGGGCATGACGTTTGTGGAGTACAATTATGTAGCTATTGGGTTTAGATTTTTTAGGTATTTGAGGTGTGGTGGGAATAAGGTCTCCGGAGGCATCGCGGAAGATGGGTATCTATCACGTGATAGTGAGCCTTCTACATGGTATGGTAACCTCTTTGGTACAAACGCAATCGCAAGCACACACGTGGGCGGAGTCTCCAAACCATTCTTAGTCATCTAAGTGAGAAAAATACGCTTAGCGCCTAAGATTGCGCATAAGCATGCCTCTTCCGGTTGGCGCTCGCTCATTGCTATTGGGCATTCACTTTTCCAGAGTTATTTTTGAATCGTTTCCCGTGGCACCCATCTCTCTCTCTCGCCAGCTGGCTAACAAAGAGGGAAAGTTCGTGGATCGTGAATCCAAATTGTTTTCCCTATAAACTCAACCTTCCAGGATACCGAAAGAAGATAGTGGACATGAGGAATAAATTACGGCATCTCTTCAAATACTCGAGCCGTAGCTCAGCGGCTTCTGCGACCTCGGTCGCTCTTTCAGGCGATGGTGACAATAATAATAGACCTGTCTCTGCTCCAGGTTCCCCTGAAGTTTCTTCATCCACCCTATCTCCAATACAGTTGATGTCGTCGCCGGACATCCAGGAAAGACCGGCTTCAGCACTTGAACACCTTCTCCAGCCGTCAGTAACCGTTTCCGATGCAACTTTTCCAGGTGCGCGGCAGCCTGCATCACCAAGGCCTTGGTACGCATAACTCTCGTTAATAGACTGAAGTTAACGTCTTGAAAGTCTGCAGCTAACCCGGGAACTTTTTTAGCCCTTCGATCACCATCGCTGAAGCGACATTCTTTGAAGAAAGCAACGCGATTATTTCTCCGGATCCACAACAACATCCATCGCCAACGCATGGGTACATAAAATTGTCCTTAATGAGTCGATGTTAGGACTAACTAGAAATGTGTTTAGCCCTTCTGTCGACGCAACATCCCCGGAAAACAGTAATGCGATCACCCCCAGTCATCCACAACAGCATCCATCACCAAGGTACACCATTACTGCCCCCTAACCGAAGATGTTCTGAAATTCCGTGGCTAACGAAAATGAATTAGTCCTGCAAAAAAATCGGCATGGGACAAGGCCAGAGAAAAGTTAAAACCAGACGATTGGAAGGAATTCGATTTCTGCGACGTCGATCGGCGCAATACAATCGACGAGGTCTTGCAAATTGCCAAAGATAAGCTCAAAGAATGCGAAGACAAAAAATGGAGATATAGGAAAGAGAACGGAGATGAGGTACTCCTCAGCGATTCGGTGAATCGCCTACTCAAAACGCTTGCTAGCGTTGGCGATGCTGTTGTTCAGCACGGACCTCAGATCATGTCGGTGCCATGGGCTGCCATAAAATTTCTTTTACAAGTATGTGTGGACACTTGCATTGATCACAAAAATTGCATCTCCGAACTCACTATTATGTGTGTTGATCAGGTTGCTACGAACGATATCGAAGCGATGGGAAATCTCTTTTCAGACCTCGAAGATATTTCCCGTATCTTATCCCGCTGCACAATATTCGAGGGTCTCTACCATCAAACGGATCTTGTCTCTGCTCGAGATCTTATTAACTTGCTACCGGACCTTTACGCTTCCATGTTGACATATCTTTGCCACGCCAGGCGCTATTTCAAGGGGAAAACTCCACGTAGATCTCCAGGTATCACCCTTTTTCACCGAACAGTAAGCTAACGTCTGCGAAAGTGCGCTTTGCCAATAGTATCGTTAATTCTTACGCCACTGAGTTTGGTCCTCTCATTGGCGAGGTGAAAAGGTTGGAAATTGGTGTAGAGTGTGCGGCTAGAGTTGCTGCGGAAGAGTGTAGGATTCCCCGTTCCTATGATTAAACTAATGAGTAGACGATCTCTAATATAATTGCATACCTTCAAGATACGTTAACGTCATTGGGACCCGGGAATGAAAAAAAGCTCCAGGAAATTTTTGAAAAATTGGAAGGTGTGCAGTTTCACAGCTACTCCCTAGCGAACTATCATTTCCGTATAGTAGACTAATATCTGTAGTCGTCGAACGCCTCGAAATCTTGAAATGGCTCTCAGAAGTTACATATGGAGAGCATCACGAATTCATCCGGTCATCACGTGAAGTCAATACTGGGGACTGGTTATTCAAGAAATCCGCTTTTATCGAGTGGGAAAACTCTTCTTCGTCTTCAATTTTCTGGTTACATGGTATAGGTACGTAGTTGGGGGATAGCCAACCCC
>JABYPW010000734.1:0-21398 GCA_016880775.1 Phymatotrichopsis omnivora
CTTAGTCAAGGCTAACGGCAAAGCCACACCATGCCACGTCACGCCACAAGGTCATGTGACAGAGGATCGTCTCCAGAGCGCTTAACACAATGGTGAAGGGTAGAGACGGCATACTCACATGTTGACAATCTAAGCGTAACCTCCATCATAGCGCATCGTCCAGGTACCTTGACGCTGACCACTACCGGTGTTCATAACATCATCCAGGTACCTTAATGTGGACCACTACTGGTGTTTATAACAAATCAAGTACTAATCATATCCTGTCCTTTCTAGACTCTTCTATAGGTTTTAGCGATTAGGAATCAAAGGATGGTCTAGATTGTAAAATGGTTCTTTGAGTACTTGCAAATCTTCTTTTATTTCTTAGAAATTGATTTATATAGGGGTGCTTCTACTGGTAATACAGAATAGGTCTAGTCATATAAATATTTATTTCACTTGTTAACTTAGTAGTATATTTATAGGCCATACTTGTATTACAAAAGGTATTGGTATTTCTTTCCTAATACTTTACACAGATGCTGAGTACAAGGCTCTAAGCCTAGTGGATATTGGGGGGGTCATACATTGTATAGAGTAGGATATATGTTATGAACACTGGTAATGGTCCGCGTCAAGGTACCTGGACGATGTGCTATAATGGAAGTTACGCTTAGAATATCAACATGTGAGTATGCCGTCTCTACCCTTCACCATTATGTTAAGCACTCTAGAGACGATCCTCTGTCACATGATCTTATGGCGTGGCGTGGCATGGTGTGGCTTTACCGTTAGCCTTGACTAAGCGTGGGAAGTCAGCCCCACAGGCACGTGATCGGCTATCGGCATGATGCGAGATTGGCGTAGTTAGCCATGAGGTCATGATCAGGCGATCGGACTCATATTGTGAGAGACTATCACAAATCAGGAGTGAGGCCCAAGAGGGTGATAGGCGATCATAGTCAAATCGAGTACTAATCGTAGCCTGTCCTCTTCAGACTCTTCTACAGGTTTTGGTGATTAAGAATCAGGAGATGGTATAGAACAGGACTTAGTTCTTTGTGTTTCTATTTCCTTTGTTATCTCTTTGTCAGCTTGTGTGAAGGATAGGATATATAAGTGCGCGGTTGTTCTTGTCTTGATTGTGTGCGCGAGTGCCGCCCGGTAGATGAGTGTGACCGATGGAAAAGAGTTTCCTTGTCTTGATTGTGCCCCGCTGGAGGAAAAGTGTATTTAAATAGGGAATAGAGTATGCTTGTCTTGATTGTCCAGGCCTCTTACACTTTCTTTCCCCCCCCCTACATTCCACGGTCGGCTTTTACGAAGATGTCGCCTACCTTCAAACAAAAGTTATTCACCAACTACAACTAACCCCTGTGAAGAAGTATCACCTATCCCATCACCGCCTGGCCCTCGGATAGAGGTTGGAGCACTGCTCATAGGCCGAGCTGAAAATAGGATATGTTTCACACGGTCAGAAAACAAACAATGTCGCAAAACAACCCCATCTCCATCACTAGCTCTGAATACACCAACCCATCCCAAAATACCAACAACCTCCCGAACCTAGATCCTGTGATCATCAACAACCCCATCAGGACCAGGCTTCCCACGTCCTAGCCCACCCTAACAACAAGGTCAAGCGCAGTAATACCCAGCCCAGAATTCGGAAGCCCACACACATTCAACCAAGAAGACATATATAGCTGGGACCAGGATCTCTGCCTAACTGAACACAACATGCAGAGAATGCGCATGGCCGAAGAAAACCCAATGCCTATCCAAACTCCAACCTAAACCCAGACGAGCTCGTCAGGGCACACCACCATCATCAACCAGGGACACCTCGACAACCAGAGTCACACAAGCACAGCAGAGGCAATGGAAAGGCTCACCCCCTACATGCCCACACCTGCCCACTAAGTAACCGCAGAGGTAATCGAAAACCTCTCCCTATACGAGCCCACTCCCACTCACCAAATCGCTGCCACCCAGTACTCGAACACCCCTTGGAGCGGCCAGTCCACCGAAATCTTCCCAACCTTCAGAGGACAGATGAGCAGATCCCTCTCTAACCTATCCCTCCCCCCACTGCCTAGCAATAGATCGATGTACACCGATGACGATTCAGACAACGACTATAACACAACAACAAAGCCCACCAAAATCAAGGGAAAAAGAAGAGCACAAGAGTACCATAGAGAAACTTTTTCCCCAGTCCCCCTAGAACCCCATTACAAACTAGCAAGTATGATGCCAGACAACCTCGGCAAGATATTCCAACAGTTTATCGACAATGACGACCACAGAGTGTTCATGAATGCTGAAGCCTTCGGAAGCATAGCCTATGCCCTGAATCACATATGGAGGAAATTAGATGACATGCACACTGAAAGACACGAACAAGAAAAACAACTAAGAGAAATCAACCACCTCGTCCAAAACCAAAACAACGAAATCAGATACCTCAAGACCACAATTAACAAATTAAATAACCAAAGCCTACTAACCCAGCAAAATCCCCAACCCCCGAGAAACAGAACAACCCAGTCGCCAGTCGTACCAGTTACGCCCCTTAGACTACCAACCTCCGCTCCAGGTGGTCCCCAAGCCGAAACCGGCCCCTCCACAAACAACACAACCAACCGACCACAAATATGGGTACAGAGAGCAGCCCAGAACAATAACACGGAAAAAAGCAACGACAACAGCACACAACAAAACCCCCCCCAAACCCAGGAAAAAAGAAAAGGAAAAGAACAGAAAGTCAAGACCTTCCCCATATCAAGAAGAGAGCTCCATTCCCTGACCATCGGAATCTTCCACCCAAGCGTCACCAGACCAAACCCAGAAAGACTCAGAGAAGCCTACATCAAAGTCCTAGCTGAACAGAAAGCCCCCACTGAACTCAGAGGCCTCACCGTAAGAGTCAACCATAAATCAACCATCATCATAACAATACCCCCGACCCTCACAGCAAGCGCACTGGTACCATACATTGACGCGCTCAACTACATCACAAAAGAGAACACCAACCCAGAAGTGGAAAGAGACAGTTTCAGAGTTGCCACCATATTCACAGAACTAGTCATTCACGCAGTCCCAACGGCCCCACTAGGAGATGTCCCAGTCCACAAACTTCTAGAAGAACTCTTCTATGTCACAGATGTCGAAATTGTAGCAGCCAGATACCTGAAAAATGACCAAGACAGGAAAAACAATCTATCAGGTGGAGCTTTCGCAGTAGTACCCATCCGCATAACAGAAGACCAGGTCCCAAAGCTAGGAAAACAAGTCGTCCTCTTCAACTGTACATGCAAGGTCATGAAGTCTCTCAGACCAAACCCCACAGCAGTGTGCTACAGATGCTTCAGAATCAGACACTTCAGCATAATGTGCAAAGAAGAAAAATAGGGATGCAATTTCTGTGGCAACCTGCATGACCTCTTCCCCCACCACAACACCAAAAGTCACATATGCCCACTATGCAAATTCAGCGGACCATGCGAACACAAAGGACTAATATGCACCAACTGCAAGGGGCCACATAAGGCCACAGACCCCAACTGTCCTCCAGTAAAAGTAGCAAAAGACCAGTACGCCAGAGAAGTCGAAGAAAGGAAAAAAGAGTGGATGGATCAGATCAGCATAGAAATCGAAATGCAGTAAGATAATTAATGGAGACCCTAGAGGAAAAAATACAGTGGGGGTTAGGCCTACATCCAATCCTTAGAATTTTACAACACAACTGCCAGAGATCACAAACAAATTTCTACTCCCTCATGCAAACAGCCATAGATAGCAAGGCAAACGTCATCATGATTCAGGAACCCCCAACCTTCAACAACGCCCCCCCAACCTTCCAAGGATACACTCGTTTCTACCCCAGCAACACCACAAGGTCAAGAGTGGCCATGTACATCAAAATGGATGGAAAAATAAGACCATTTCCGCAATGGTCAAAAGAAGGGGACTGCATGGGAACCAGGCTGTACTGGAACAAAAACAAGTACATAGACATAATGAACGTTTACAAACCCCCCGAACAGAAAACAGAAGAAACACCGTGGGAAAGAATATTCTCTCCCAACAAAAACCTGGTCATAGGTGACATGAACCTACACCACCCATGGTGGGACAAAGGCTCAAAAGAAGAAGCGAAAAAACCCAGAACCCCTTGTGAGTGCCACGACCAAAGGCCTATACCATATACTCAATGAACCCGAAACCCCCACAAGAATAGGACAAGGCAGACAAAGAGACACGATCATCGACCTAGCCCTCCTAAGCCCACACTTAGCAAACTAGAGAACGAACTAGCAGATAGCACCCGATGCCGCCCAAACCACCAGTGACCACGAAGTAATAGCCATAACCCTTAGCTCAGAATAGGCCATATACGCCAAAACGGTCAGATACGACTTCAAAAGAGCCGACTAGGAAAAAATAGAAGAAAACACCAAAGACTGGGCTCCCCCCCAGTACCAACCTGAAAGACCAGACGAGTGGACCAAGAAAGCAATCCAAAGCCTCCTGAACAGAATAAAAGCAAACGAAGCCCTACCAACGATTACCATTCTCCCAAAGTCCAAACCCTGGTAGACAAAAGAACTAAGCGAAATGAAAAGAGAGCTAGGCTAGCTCAGAAGAAAAGGAACAAAATCGGGAATACAACAAGCCAAAAGAAACTTTCGACACAAAGTGCACGACACCAAAAAAGAACACTGGTATAAGTTCCTAGCAGAAATAAACAACAAAGACTTATGGAAAGCCCTCAAGTACACAAGGCCAGCAAGAGACATCCCCCTACCCCCGATAGTGGGCGCAATAAACCCAAATAAAAAAGCGCAAGCCCTGATAGATCACTTCTTCCCTGCCAAAGAAGACCCCCTCCCCCCACCACCACCCGGAGAAAAGCTCACGCAAGACAAGATCACGGAAGAGGAACTCCAATACGCCATAAGGAAAATGCTGCACACTACAGCACCAGGCCCTGATCAAATAGGGTACACCCTATGGAAACACCTCATGGGAACCAGACCAGAAATGATAATCCAGATCATCCAACCGCTAATACAACATGGAGTGCACCCCAAAGAGTTGAATGATACACTAGGAATAGCACTGGCCAAACTAAAAAAGGATTCCTACGAAAACCCAAACAGTTACAGGTGCATCTTCCTCATCAACACCCTAGGCAAAGTACTGGAAAAAATCATTGCCTTGAGACTGTCTCAGCATGCGATAGACAACAACATGGTCACCGAAAACCAATACGGAGCCCTACCAGGAAGGTCAGTGACAGATGCAATAAACGCCCTCAAACACGACTCCAGATGGGAGGAAAACAAAGGAAAAAAGACCACCATGCTCTTCATGGACATCGAAAAGGGATTTGACAGGGTTAAAAAGAAAAAGCTACTTGACATCTTGCGGCAGGGCGAAACACCTGAGTACATAGTGAGGTGGACATGGTCCTTCCTGAGCCAACGAACCCTCTCCTTCTTGGACAAAGGAGCGAAATCAGACCCGTCAGACATAAACCCTGGAGTCCCCCAGGGGTCCCCCATCTCCCCCCTCCTATTCAACATCTATGTGGCAGAACTGACAAGAGACAGGGGGGCAAAAATAAAAGTGTACATGTATGTAGACGATATCTGTCTCCTTTGTTCAAGTGATAGCTTCAAGGAAAACTGCAAGATACTGGAAGACTTTGTGAACAAGAAACTTAGGGAAAAATTGGAAAACCTTCTACTCTCTCTCTCACCAGGAAAAACTGAACTCTAGCACATCAGAGCTGAACAGAAAGACTGACTCCCAGTGGCGATAATGGGAGAGACAATACAACACAAGGACATGGTCAGATACTTAGGAGTAATGCTACATCGAGGAGAAAAGTACACCCAACACTGCCAGCACAGACTAGGACAGGCGCAAGCAAACCTCTTCAACATCAGCAGGCTAGCCACAGGAGCTAGAGGACTCAGCGTGCACATGGTGAAAAAACTAGTCAGAGCAGTAGTATACCCAGCCTTATACTATGGAGCCAACACCTTCTACCTAAACTTAGTCTCAGAAAAAGCCATATGTATTCTGGAAAAAGGATCAAGTCAGGCAGCAAAATAGGCCTGTGGAATGTTCAGATCAACCAACAATACCAAAGCGATCATCGAAGCAGGGCTCAATACACCAGAAGTCGAAATCCAGCGATACCAAAAGAACTACGGGGCTAGAGTGCTTGCTCTGGGAAAAGAACACCCCATCCACAACAGAATACCACACCTACCTGACAGGCCAAACAAAAACCCCAGACCCCCCAGAACGCCTACCTGGAGCTGTAAGACGTTTTCCAGCACGTGGTCCATGACGAGAATGCCACAGATAGACGCAATGCTTTAGAGCATAAAAGAGGAACTCGGAGAAAGACCCTTCTCTTTCACCAAACTCGCCCTGCCCACAAGCGCATGGCCCATAAACGCGAAGGGAAAACTAAAACTGGCAAAATTCCAAGAAAAGAAGGCTCAGCTCGAAACCTTCCCAAGGTCCTTCGAAAACAACCACCTAGCAATATTCACAGACACCTCCCAGGTAGAAGACAAAAACCAATTGGGAATAGGACTAGTAAGATACCTCGGGCACAAGGAAATCCTAAGAATCAGCAAAGGCCAGGGACACGGATTCCAAGTCTTCGATGGAGAACTAGAAGTGATAAGAATGGCCTTCGAAGTGACCCGAAACCTCAAGAAGAAGCACCAGAACATCGCCAGGCTCACCATCATAAGCGACTCCCAAGCAGCCCTAAAAGCGGCACAGAACCCCTACCCCTCGAAAACACAACATGTAGTGAAATAGATATTCCAAAAGAACTCTGACCTAGTAGACGCAGGAGTTGGAGCGAACATGGACTGGGTGCCGGCACAACAGAATGTCAAAGGAAAAGAGGAAGCTGACCAAGAAGTGAAAAAAGCCTCGCAGTCACCGACCATGAAAAACCGCAAACACAAAAAAGTAATAACCAGGAGTACGATCAATCGCAAAGTTCGCACAATACTCAAGTCCAAAATGGCCTAGCTCACTGGCAAGAAAGAACCGTACACAGACAAGTATGATCACCTCCCCAGGTTCGCAGCGATAAGAGCCTACCAGTTCAGAACAGGACATGCGTACATTCCCAAATTCAGACCGTGGGACAGAAAACACAACATATGCCTATGTGGAGCCACTCAATCAGTCGAATATTTCCTCCTCGAATGTAAATCGGCGCACAGTCCCAAGAAAGACATCCCAGATCACACAGACCTCAGAACCCTACTCTACGAAAAACCAGACGAATGGAAAAAACTAGTCAAAAATGGCCTAGGAAGACCACCAGATAAACAAGGATCGCAGGAGCCCCCCCAAGTCGTCATCGAGAAGAGAGAGTAGAAGGTAAGGAGAAGAGGAGGTTTTTCTTTCCTTTTTCTAAAGAAGCGAGCTTTGCGTGGGTAGGGAGGAGGAGAGGAGGGTTTTTCTTTTCGGAGGAGTTTTTTCTTTGTATTTTTTGCCATGTCGCTCCCTTTATTTCCTTTTCTCTAGTTAGTCTATCCTATTAAGTTAGCGAAAAAGATGCCCCGCTGGAGGAAAGTGTATATAGATAGTTAGATATCTAAAAATGGGAAAAGAGTATCCTTGTCTTGATTGTCTTTCCTTCCTTCCTTCTTTAGTGATAGCTACTTGTCTTCTCTGCAATCACCATTATGAGCGCCTTTGAGTTATCTCCAAGCCTCAAAGAATATATTCGTCTTTCTCGTCTTCAACACTTGAAGTCCACCCTATTCGTCGTAGGAATGATACCTTCCAGTTGAGCTTTCGTTTAGCCGATATATCTGAGTCTACTCAGTAATGTTTGCGAAGCGTGCCTGAGGTATCTTTACCAAGTCATATACAAACCATATAGGGTGATCCGTCACAATATAGACATAGTTGCAACTATGTTAAGTAAGCTTAGAACTTTATGTAGTTGTGTAATAAGAGAGGGGGGGGGGGTAGGATTATTATTACTCAACACTAGAGCAAACTTTAGTAGTTATGTTTTTAGCTAAGGACCTATTAGTTCTTATCTAGTTGTCAATAGTCTCTAGTAGAGCTAGCTCTATCTAAGCACCTATCATAGATAAAGAGGCTAAGGTATCCTTGCTTGAGATCAAAGCTTAGTATTATGAAATAAAAAGGGTTCAGAAAGTTATATAAAAGTTAGGGTAGAGTTTGAGAGTCTGTGGTAGCCTAGTTACAGGTAGGGAAGAAGCTTGAAAATCCCTATAGCATAAACCAGACTCTATTAGAATTATATAACTCTTTTATTTAGAAAAAAAAAGAAATACCTAGTATTATGGTCATTAAGAATATTGATACTGCTGATAAGGGGTTAAGAATTGAGGAGTTATCAAAAATTATGTATATATAGCACCAAGCATATATGCACATTGTTTTGGATTTCAATTTTTTTTCTTACTTGGAAAGTTGTTTGGCTCAACCAAATCATAATCTAAGTGGATCATGGTTAGAGGAGCACAAATCATAATTTGCCAGGATTGTAATCTGGAAATCTTCGTGTCGTGCTGACTAAGAAATCACGTTTCAATATGCTCTATCCCTGTGAGACTATGTTATGTAATCGAGATTACTTCATGCCACGCCAAGAGTGCAGACCATGTCGATTAAATTCTATTTCCTTGCCCTCGAACTTCACCACCCCACCAGCAATATCAAGATCGAAGCTTAACACTAAGAACGCTACCAGTACCCAGTGAATAATCTTGAAATATACAAAAGACTGCCCAAAATTGCAATCATGACCGACACAGAGGTAAGTTTCGTTCTGCCGAATTCCAAAACATCAGACAAATACACAAGACGATACCATACAATTTTTACCCAAATCTGCCTTTATTTATCCCATCGCCGGCTTCAAATATGCTAACGAGACCTTTTTTCTTGGTGATTTCAGGAAGCTCCTAATTTTGACCCTTCGGCCGTGAAGAAGAAGTCGAGAAAGTCGGTGGCGTTTGCTGGTGAAGACGCTGAGAACGGAGCGGGGGAGGATAGCGTTGGCGAAGAAGTTGCCAATGGAGAGAAGACAACTGCCGAATCACACAGCCTTGGTATGTATAAGAATTCATTTCTCCTTTCATGCGATAAGTTTTGTAGTTTCATCAGCTCTATTCGATACGGTCGGGTGTGGTGTGGGTCAACGATTATCGTTGGCCAAGGCGATGCCTTTTTGGTCAGCGGAATGCTAGAACTAACACCCCCGATTAATTAGATAACGGCGAAGAAGACAAGGACGTTGCCGAGGTCACCGAGATGTTCAAGGGTCTCAAGAAGAAGAAGAAGTCTTCAAAATCTAAATCGTCTGAAACCGTCGAAGGTGAAGAAACACCTGCGGCAGATGCCGAATTCGACCCTGCCACCCTGAAAAAGAAGAAGAAGAAGAAGTCATTGAAGGATAAGGATGCTCCCGCCGACTCCTTCGACGCTGCACTTGCGGAGGCTGGCGTCATTCCTGCTGGTGAAGGGGAACAGGCCGTACCAGTTGAAACAACGCCTGAAGACACTGGAGACCTTTTGCTGGGAACTGGGGTGTGGCATTCCAGCTCTACAACTGACTTGACATATCCTCTCCTCTTGACCAGATTTTTCACTCTTCTCCGCACCCAACATCCTGATCTTGCCGGCGATGGGCGAAGTAAGAGTTATAAGATTCCTCCTCCTCAGGTCCTCAGAGAAGGAAACAAGAAGACCATTTTTGCCAATCTTAACGATATCTGCAAGAGGATGAAGCGACATGATGACCACGTTACCCAGTTCTTGTTCGCTGAATTAGGTACTAGCGGTAGTGTTGACGGTAGCAAGAGACTGGTGATTAGGGGTAAATTCCAGCAGAAGCAGTTGGAGAACGTTTTGAGACGTTATATCCGTAAGTCCAGTCTCATTCTCGGTTTTGCGACCAAATTAAATGTGGAAATAACTAAGCAAGCATGGATTTCTACAATATAGTGGAATACGTTACCTGCAGGACCTGCAAATCCCCAGACACCAAGCTCGAGAAGGGGGAGAGCAGGTTATTCTTCGTTGCTTGTAACAGCTGTGGCTCCAGACGCTCCGTTGCGTATGTTTCCGCCTTCAAGTCATTGTCCATTGTCATAAATTTACAATCATTTTCTAACACTTATTCTTCGCGAACAGCGCCATCAAGACCGGTTTCCAGGCCACTGTCGGAAAGAGACGGAGAGCTCAGGCCTAAATATATTTTCCAATTTAGCTTTCTTTCTAGCAATTATCTTAGCTGTACGGGGTTCAAATAGGGCTTATTCATTTCTCTTCCTCCTTTTCTTTCTTTGGTTTTACGAGGCGCCAATGTAATAGGTTCTGTGGTTTGGTCCGTAAAAAGTGGAGAGCGGGTTCTTGGGTGGACGAACTTAATGATTGCATGCCATACTTTGATATTTTGTACGAACTCTTGGGGGTTCCTACGGCGAATTAGAGCAAAAGTCTTCGGTTTTATTTTCTTTGCTTTCACGCAACAAGTATAACTGAAAAAAAAAAAAAAAAAAAAAAAGTTACCTGTCACTTCTGCTTAAGGTAATGTACTTTACATATGTATATTCTCAAGCTTCTTTGAGACCAAGGATGAATTCATGCCATCTTACTATTTTTCCCATATCCGTTGTGAACTTGCCATTATCCGGTGCTAAAAGCCTTATTCGTAGATGCGAAAATGCTTAAGATATCATTACTATTTGGGGAGTACATGTTGATTGGAGGGGAAGCTCGGTGATTTGGTGTTAGCTGTAATCTCATTGCTCATTATATCAATGCTCATTATATCAATGCTGGCTGAGCTCAACCACTTTGCTGCGTTCGCGTACTAAAACCATAAATATTATGGTCTCCTTGCATCTATGCACAATCCATCTAGTCCACTCAAATAATAACACAAAACTCGAAGTGAAACCCAGACTCCATTGCGTAAAAAAAGACCAGAAACCCAATTGCATATAAATCCTCGCTTGACCTCTTTAGCTGTTCTTTTTCTTTTTTTCTTTTTTTTTTGTAACAAACATTGTTTTCGAGACTCTGCCCGCCAATGCACCGCCAGTATTACAATCCTTGTCGCAGCCTCTCCGCCAACTGCTTCTTTCCGAACTCCCAAGCGTTAAGCAATCCTTGCTCTGAAAGATCGATGCCTTTCATGCTGGCGACCTCATGCGTTGGTGGCCGCGAAACGCGGGCTGCAATGGCAGCGGGATCGGTTTCGAGTATGATACCGTCGTCAACAATTTCGTCGATCGCAAGGGAGACGAGGTCGTAGTTTTCGAGGATGGTGCGCTTGTCGGTTGAGTTCCTGGTAAGAGAATTAGCTATAGTATTCATACATGTACAGCGGAAATAATGCAGAGAATAAGGAGAAAAGTAATAAGGGAAGCTTACTTGAGCAAGATACTCAAGCTATCCTTCAGCGCCAAAACGGTGTGCCAGAGGAGCATCTCATTCTCCTCGAGTCCGCCCACAACATACATCACCACGTCACTCTCGGGCTTGAACACAACAACCCTGTTGTCATAGAGAATGATGTCGTTGTTGGACTTTCCAGTTTTATCGACCAGCCCCTTCTCGAAGGCCTTTTGCTCTTTGATGGTGGGGTAGGGATTACTGGTTGCGGTGGAGTGCAGGGGGTGGAAGTACTTCGTGAGGACGCGGGTGCCATCGGGGTTGAGAATCAGAATCGCATTTACCTGTGAGGTTGATATTAGCTTTGAATAGCGGCATTAAAAATAAGTCGAGGGAGCTTACGGAGAATAAGGAGATGTTGGTAGGCATTTTGGAGGTCGTTTATAGGGGTAAGTAGTTCCTAGAGCTAGGGATTCGAGATGGAAGTGTTGCTACTGTGGCTTGCCGAAGCGTGTCCTAAAGCCACCGAAAATTAGAGTGAAGCTCAGAATATTCAGTATCCGCTCGTAGAATATAAATGGCATGCACGATTCTCCTTCAATTATTTAATTGTAATGGGAATATTCGAACATCTCTATCGAGAGAGTTTATGCATTTCAGAGAGTCCAGCTCTCTAGGCGGAGAATTGCGGCTCAAAATTGAAAAGGTGGGTAGGGGTAAAAAAAAAAAAGTGTGGAATGCGGCGCACTTATGTTTTACCCGAAATTTATCTTTGAAATTTATCTTTGAAATCACATTCTCAAGCAGCCTGGATAACACAATGGCCTCCGCTGCCGCGACTAAGGCTCTGATACCCTCTATGGCCCGTTTGTCTCTTCGACTGCCACTTTCCATTTCAAGGTCCCGATTACCAACCTCAATATATCTTGCAGTAAATTCATACGTCCCGTCGAGATATGCCTCAATATCTACACGAGCGGGTAGAGCTTCGAAAAAGAATCCACGAAAAGCCAAGAGCACCACGGTTACGGACACAGTCGTGCCGCAATTGTCGCCGGATGAACTCGCGTCGGTATATTCAGAAGAGGTATTAATATTCCATGTATTTGTGCTAGGGCAAAGTGTATCATTTCCTAACTATTTATACAGCTATTCGTCTTCCGCATGGACATAGCTGCCGCGCAGGTTGGCAATGCAATGGCATCGTATCCGCAACTGCGTGACGTCGGAGTTCTGAGCGACCTCGATATCTCCAACCTCGCCCGGCAATTACACACTCGGTACCGCTTCGACAAGAGGACGGAAGATATCATACCGCATTTGGATACCTTAGTCGATGATCTAAAAGCTGGGAAAATCCCTGGACACCCTCTGGCCAGCGTTCATATTATCTCGGCTTTCAAAGAAATGGGCGAGTTCGAAAAGTTTCACCAATTTTGGACCTGGCTCATTGATCAGGAAATTGAACATTGTGATGCAAGAGTTTATGGCGCCGCTATAGAAGCTTATACGGTCCAAGGTGTTCCTTTGGAAAGTGTTGAGAATATGTTTAAAGAAGCGATTGAACGATATCCGACTTCTATAGTGGGCTCGCAGGCGGCAACAACTGGAAGGGCTACGAGGGTGATGCTTCTCCAAGGAGTTATTACAGCTCGAATTCTCCATGGAGATTGGCGCGGTGCTTATGAACTATTCGACACCTGCGTGCGGTTATACCCTACCCTCACACCCCCTAGAATCTACGAACTGTTTATATACGAGCGCCCTATCAAGGAAGCCTACATTGTTTTCTTGATGGCATGCCGTTCTGGAAACCCACCGAACTCGCCGAATATCCTTACGCTACTACTGAAAGAGGTGTGGCAGAAGTATTATGACTTGCCAGCGATGATGAGATTGGTGTATGCCTATGTCGGGGCTGGAGGTAAAACTTCTACACATCATCTTAACTTGCTCATTGGCGGTATTCTTGGCACCTTTGCAAGCGCACATCCTGAGCATGGGCCCAATTATGAGACTGCATTTAGTGAAGCCA
Organism: Phymatotrichopsis omnivora; assembly: GCA_016880775.1. Classification (NCBI taxonomy): domain Eukaryota; kingdom Fungi; phylum Ascomycota; class Pezizomycetes; order Pezizales; family Rhizinaceae; genus Phymatotrichopsis; species Phymatotrichopsis omnivora. Next base: position 13,448 of record JABYPW010000734.1, read on the forward strand.
TGCAAAATGTTCACGATCTGGCCCTCGCCTTCATGAATACCGGCGCCCTATTGATACCGAGTACTTTTAATACAATCATTAGCTTGGGTGGCAAGATGAGAAGACCCGACTTGGTGCGTGCTGGTTTGAAGCAATTGGTGGCTGCGAAGTTGGAACCCACCATGGTCACACACAGAATTCTTGTCAATGCGTTTGGGCAACTGGGCGATGCGGACCAAGTCGTTGAATCGTGGAACTCGTTGTGTCAAGCCAGAGAAGAAAGTGGGTATGAATGGGACCCGAAGGATTGGCTGGCACTTGTTAAGGTAACTCATCCATGGGCCCGTCGTTTACGGGAACTTTGCGGCTGATTTGATTGAAATAGGCAGGTGTGGCTACGGGTCAAGCAGATTTCGTTCGTGAACAGCTCGAGAAGCATAAGCTGGACATTGGCTATAAAATATACCGCTTGTCCATGGTACAACTAGCAACCGAATTGACCAAGAAGATTCCTGCAGAAGAGTCTGAAAACTCCTCAGAATTCTTCATCCCTTCTTCCGAACCACAGGATCAAGATATCATGAAATCCGAAATGGAAGCACTCAACACCGTTTTTTCGAGCAAACAAGTTCTTGATTTCTCGAAAATACCCAGCTTTGCCGGTGGGCGCGAAAAAATATTATCCATCGACCTGCATACACCAGTATTCCAGGATATACCACCGTCTGAGCTAGAAACGTTTTACCGGGAACTCGATGTCCATGTATTCGGTGCCGATAAAACATCAACTATCGAGAGGACTGCAACCGGTTACTCGGTTAAGGAGTTGAAGTTTGCGAATTGGAAGTCTATCAATAGACTGCTTTACGAAGCGGAGATTTTCGAGAAGGAGACCGAAAAAAAGAGGCTCGCTTCCATGAAGGGTTATGAAGTCGAGGAAAAAGCAAAGAAGGAAGAGCCGCTTGTAAAGGAGAAACCGGAAGCAAGGCTGGGCCACATTAGGAAGCAGATTAAAGAACTGCAAAAGAAGATGATTAGCGGTGCTAAAGGATGGAGAACGGATGAATTGAAATTGAGGGGGATGATTGCAGGAGTAATTGAAGAAGGGGAGGAGGATAATCGGAGTTTGATTCCTTGAGGCTTTAGTGGAAGTGTGATGGCCTGAAATCTTAAAAAAAAAAAAAAAAGGTTGTTGGGCTTGTACTGCATATATTATTGTAAATAGATTTTCAAGACGAGTTCTCGAAGTTAGGGATTTTTCTGTTTTCATTGGATATCGAGTGATTAATGATTGTCTCGTTCCCAGCCTCCTGTGGCAGTGGCTCAACCAGGAAAAACGGTTACCGCCTCGGAGTCTGGAATCAAATCATTTTTTTTTTTGGCACAACGTAACTATAGCTAGCTTATCTATGATCTATCCAACACAAGTGACGTTAATTGCCCCGCAATCAACTAATGCTACTGACTACTCCATTTGAATCTTCGGCAGCAGGTACTATTGATGATCGCCTGCGAAAGAAATTACAGTATTTAGCCTCAATGGGCTTTAAAACTTGAAGCGAGTTCTTGCGTGCTATTTTTGACAGTGAAGATGCAGGGATAATTGCAGTCACCAATTTCTTCACTGCTGAAGAGCCATTTAAAATCATTAACATGATTGTACAATGATCACCATTTGGTACTGGCTGGCAGAGAACAAAACTTAGATTAAGGATTTAAAAGCTAATATCGGCGAAGGGATAGTTGGAAGAGCTCAGTAAATACTATGATATGCACTGCACTATGAGTCAGGTATAATTACATTATAAGGATTGATAGAGAATATGAAGCTAAGCTATATACATATTTTTAGGACATTTATATTAGCCAATTTACCTTTCAAAGATTTACAATATTATTTAAGAATGTTATACCTATTCTTATAGCCCTTGTAAAAAAAAAAAAAAAACTCTGCAAGATTAAAGTACATATATAAAGATATGGTAAAACTCCCTATCATATACATTAACACTTATAACTAATATTACCTGCTCCTATAGGAGGACCAGGTGGAGTTAACTTTGATAGACCATCAGAATTTTCTACAGATGTAAATGATCATAAGGAGTGGACGTCTGATCATGATCTTGATGATTTCGATTATGTGGAGGACTTTGAGTCTAGGCAAAGCAGTAATCTTAGAAGAATGTATCTAGTAGTATAGTTTTGAGTAAACAAGTTATCATATATACTTCTATTATTGTATGAGCATCAAGAATCCTATGAGTTTTTAAATAAAATTTATAAATCCGCCGAGGTGCAACGGCTTTTAGGACAGTTTCTCAGAGCATATCAAGACAAAAAGTTCTCAAAATCAAAGAAACAAGGATAAATTTACATGATGCTATTATTCTACCAAAATATATCACTTAATTTACATTTTACACGCAACGACGACTGACATGTCGAGTGCCAAGCCCCATAATGTTGGCATGTCTTGGCATGTCTCACTTGTAAAAATAGCGGCCACCGGAATATGCCCCCATGTAACTTGTGTTTTCTTTGAGGCGAAATAACTCGGTCGGTTTTTGACAATTTTGAAAAGTTGGAACCGAGGATTGTAGAGCACATTAAATACTATAATTCTTGGTTTGTTGTTGTGTGCTAATAACTTTTGGCGTGGTGTCATCCATCGCGAGGGTTGCCACCCAGGTTTATAACGACCGGCACCATACTTGTCAGGCTAGAAAGGGAAAAAAATATATGGGTAATCGGGTATTGGTATTACTCAATCCGCCGTATGAAGGTTACCCTGACGGCGCTTAGCGAGTATCGCTCCTATGTATGCGACTATGGCTTTGCTCTTAATTGAGTGTACCCGACCCGTCCATATCATAGGGACCGAGGGAACTGCAAGAAGTGGTATTACTCAATCCTTTTGATTAAGTGTAAATGCCCCGCTGGAGGATGGAAAGATGTAAAATCAATTGATAAGGGAAAATAAGATAATGGTATTACTCAATCACCTTATCCGACATAGACTTCCACAACGTCAAATTCTGTTTGACTAATTCTACTAAACGTCAATTCTGTTTTCTAAGCAATGGTGGCCTTCCGAACAGCGGAAAATTATCAAATATTAAGCAGTATATAACTGTTGTGATGCTTTAGACCATGCATGACTAATCTTTGTGATCATGAAAATAGTTCCAATACAATAAGTTATTATGCCCCGACATTGCTAAGCTCGCAGCGGCTTATCTTTGGCTTTCTTTGCGCTATTTATGGGCGGCATAGTCACACTTACACTTACACAACCTCGTGTCGTGCTTACCAAGCAAAACACAAAGACTTTGTTAGTGAAGTATAGTGCATGCATGAGTGCAGAATGGAATGGCGCAGAGACGAGATGAGATCGATAAGATAGGGCTTCACCCCACATTCGCCGAAAAAAAGTTCAAAAGCTCAAGATTCGAGAAAACAGAACCAACCAGTGATAACCCCAGAAATGCGACAACAACAATGAAATCCATAAACAGCAGCACCCTCAAGAAGGGTGCGGTCAAGGGCACAATGCTGTTGCCCAAGAATATAATGCCCATTCGACCGGATAAGGATGCTTTGGTTGAAAAAGGCTTGCTAAAGAAGTGCTCAGAGGACTTGTATAAATGGCAGGTGTGTATGATCTGCATTACCGCGTGCAATTCAGTTGGATGTATTGTATTGTTTGCTTACAATTAGACCAAATGGACTGCAGAGTGAAAATCTGCCGAAAAATAATTCCTTTGTGCTGCATGATGGACCGCCATATGCGAATGGAGATCTACACATAGGTATAACTAATAATATTAGCTCGGACCTCAATCTGTTTTTAGACGTACAAACTAATTGGCATATTCCTAGGCCATGCGTTTAACAAAATTCTGAAAGACATCGTAGGCCGCTTCCAAGTCATCACCGGCAAACGATTGTCATACATTCCCGGCTGGGATTGTCACGGACTCCCCATCGAGTTGAAGGCTCTTCAAAATCTTCACGCCGCTGAAAATGCCCCCAAACCGGTGCCAACTGAGTCGTCGAAACCTATCCTAGGTCCTTTCGCCATAGACGTAATCGAGAAGGGTAAATCCATGAAGCCTCTGGAGATCCGACAGCTTGCCCGAACTCTAGCACTAAACACGGTAGCCGATCAGAGGGAAGTGTTTAAGAGCTGGGGGATAATGGGAGATTGGGATAATGCGTATACAACACTGGAGCATACGTACGAAATTAACCAATTGGGTGTGTTCAAAGAAATGCTAAAACGCGGTTTAATATATCGGAGATTCAAACCGGTATACTGGAGTCCTAGTTCCGGATCAGCCCTTGCGGAAGCAGAATTGGAATATAAAGAAAATCATCCTAGTAAGGCGGCATACGTGAAGTTTCCCATCAGGGAGCTTGGCGGTTTGGTGTCTTATTTGTCACCAACACTGGGTAAAGATGAAAAACTCTCGGCCGTTATATGGACTACGACCCCTTGGACTATACCTGCGAATAAGGCTATTGCGGTGCACTCGAAGTTGGAATATTCGGTATTGAAGACAAAGAAACATGGATATCTACTGGTTGGTTCTTCAAGGGTTAGCAAATTGCAGCAAATTCTCGAAGATCCGGAATTGACTATTACTGCGGAAGGAATCTTAGGCGAGCAATTACTTGATATCAAGTATGCGCATCCTTTGCTACCCGAAACGACCCCCTTACAACCGATTATATCTGCGGAATTCGTTACAGCGGACCCGGGAACTGGGCTTGTTCATTGTGCTCCTGGGCATGGTATGGATGACTACCTTGTTTGCCGGAAACATGGGATAGATCCTTTTTCACCTGTGGACAATAACGGACGATTCACCGATGATGCGCTGCCTGGTTCAAATCTAGCTGGCTTGGATGTCCTTTATAAAGGCAATAGAGTAGTAATTGATTGTTTGGGAAAGCGCAAAGCTCTCGTTCATGTTGAGAAAAAGTTTGTCCACAAATACCCATATGACTGGCGTACGAAACTTCCCTTGATCGTCCGTTCCACAGCGCAATGGTTTGCGGATGTCGAAGAAATCAAAGCACCTGCGGTTAAGGCTATAGAAAGCGTCAAATTTATTCCTGAGGTGGGAAGATCCAGACTGACCGCCTTCGTTCAGGCCCGATCGGAGTGGTGTATCTCCAGACAGCGAGCATGGGGAGTTCCAATTCCAGCGTTATATAATATGGAGACTGGCAACCCTCTGTTGACAGAGGAAAGTGTAGATCACATCATAACTGTATTCCAAGAGAAAGGAACGGACGCTTGGTGGGATGAATCTGTGGGAGATGATGTCTGGGTTGCCGAAAAATATAAGAATGATGGAAAACGATATGTCCGAGGCAACGAAACCATGGATGTTTGGTTCGACAGCGGAACATCATGGGCAACGCTCAAAAGCGAGATCGAAGAACGCCCTGGAAAACCTATGGCAGATATTTACTTGGAAGGGTCCGATCAACATCGTGGATGGTTTCAATCTTCCCTTCTGACGAAAATTGCTTCTTCATCGCATGCGGAAAATGCGCAACCGCCGTTTGGAATCGTTCTCACGCACGGATTTTGTTTAGATCAGGTGGGGAAAAAGATGTCGAAATCGTTAGGAAATATTATCTCCCCCAAGGACATTATTGAAGGAAAGATTCCCAACATCAAGCTTAAAACTGGTGGAGTTGATATACTGAGGCTTTGGGTTGCATACTGCGATTACACGAAGGACGTTGCTATTGGAGAGAATGTTCTGATTAATATCCATATATTCTTGAGAAAGTTGCGGGTAACCTCAAGGTTTTTATTGGGAAATTTGGAATATTGGGATGGAAAGTTGATCGATTATAAAGATTTGACGCATGTACTACCCCTTTCCTCCCCTCTTTCTCCAGCCAGGTTAACTGAGCCGGAAATAGCTTGACCAATATGCTTTAAAACAACTCTATGACGTGAACCAGGTTGCAAAGGAAGCCTATCAGAACTATCAATTCAATAAAGGTTTTTTTCTTCTTTTTCCTTTTTTTTTTTTTTAGTTGTTGTTGAGTGATACTTTATGGGTTTACACCCGAGGGCTGACTTATCTGGAAAATTCAGTTGTCAACGCTATTGAAACTTATACCATCAATGACCTCTCCGCCTTCTATCTGGATATAATCAAAGACTGCGCATATTGTGATCCCGTTGATTCATTGAGCCGCCGTAGGATCCAAACGGTTATGTATCATGTATGTTGATATCCCCTCCTCTTCATCGTTTACGTACCAACACTCTAACTCTTCAATTTAAATCCTAGATTCTTAGAAACTATCTCTCAGTACTCGCCCCTATTGTCCCGCTTTTAACGGAAGAAATCTGGTCACATGCTCCCCAGATCGTGACAAAAGATTGCCCAAGCCCGTCTAGATTGGGGTGGTACATTCCGGAAGAGACTTGGAACAACAACGACCTAAGCAAAGATATTGAGAGCTTATTCAAAATCCATTCTGGCGTGAAACTGGGCATCGAAAAGGCCAAAGCTGAACAGTAAGACTGTCTTTCACACGTGTTATTTTTGCTGTTCAGCTAACAAAACCGGCAAAATTAGGCGACTGAAGGTCAACTTGGAATCTTCCGTAACTCTGGTTGCCGAAGAAGGATCGGAAGTAGCTCAATTGCTTGGAAAATATGGTAGTGACCTCACATATTTACCAACTATCATTTTTCTTCTGAAGATTTCGGAGCACTAATTATTCTCTCGCTCACGCAGCCACCGAACTCCCTAAACTATTTATCGTTTCCGGTGTCGACATTTCATCTACCACCCCCCAGGCATCCAAATGGCAATACATAGAATTCGTCCCACTTTCTAATGGACTAGGCCAATGTACTATTGTTGTGCAGCCTGCAAAGGGGCATAAGTGCATTCGTTGTTGGATCTACGCAGCGAAGGAAGAAGGCGGAATATGTGGACGGTGCGAAAACACATTGCTTAGTTTGCCCAAAGAAGAGTTGGATCAATTGCTGGTGGATCCTGGCGCGAACTAATGGTAGATAAAAATATATATTTGACTTCGGAGTCAATATTATTGTATTACAAATATATAATAAAAAAAAAAAACACTGCGCGGATTACCAAAAGCATTGTATATGTACAATACTAGCAAATAAGTGATGCCGATTTTTTGCTTATGTAAGCCATCATCTCACACGCGATTCCTTTATTTCTCCGTCGACACCCAGATAACCACGCAATCCGACCGTAAAAATTTATGCTGAATTAAAAGTGTAGATGAAATAGATTATTTAAAAATATATTAATACTTTGTAACTCCCCCTAATGCCTTTAAACATAGCCTTACTCTTTCGGGCATAGATTTGCACATCTTTTCAACGTCGGAGTAACATATATCACGTGAAAGCGGGCCTTGGCATTCCCTGCCTAATTATCTACCAAAATCCCTGCGCAAACTCCACACAAAAACCGTCGTTATGGGTAAAGTTAAGCTACGGCAACAAAATGATCGTGAAAATTAGGTCCAGGAGGCCATTCGGGCTTTACAAGATGGTCTGGGAACCTCATTTCGTGCCGCCGCCGAAGCATTTAATATACCCCGCACTACCCTCCAATATCGCTTCAAGGGAGAACGTCAGCCCTGTCAAACTGCACATAGCCATCGTCAACCCCTTACCCCAGCGATGCTGTTTCGCAATGGTGTAAAAAATTAGACGACTGGGGTTTTCCGCCAAGGTTGGATTTAGTACATGGAATGGTCAATTTGCTTGTGCAATAATAGAAAATAAGTACGGCAAAGGACTCCAATGCCAGCACGATTAGTAAAAAAGACTGAAATACCCTTCAATGCCAGCAACTTTTGGTGTAATGGCAAAAGCCTTGTACCAGTAGGTATTGTGAATACTTCCTGCCATTTTTTTTTTTTTTTTTTTTTTACGGAGAAAACTCAT
>JABYPW010000735.1:0-21397 GCA_016880775.1 Phymatotrichopsis omnivora
TACCTTTATTTTTTATTCTTGTAATGCATCACGTTTTTTTTTTTTTTTTTTTTTTTTGGGGGAGGGGGGTGTAGGGGTCTTGCAACGGACATCTTCCTATTCTTTTCACTATATTGAACCTCCTTATCCGAGTCCGATTGCGAGGTAAAGCGACGCTATTGTGGTTCGGACTCGCAAACTGAAAGAACGCAACCTCACCATACCAAGCCGAATTTTCAGCTCACCCCGGTTTCTTCGAGCTAGTTCGTACCAATATGCTACCACAACACCACAAATTAGAGGTTATAGAGAAAGGTAAATTATGGACCCGAATATCAACTCAGCGTTTGCGACCCTGTGCGGCAAGCTTTTCAAGGCTTGTGTTCAAGGTTACGCCTCTTTTCCACTGCACAGAACTTTGGTACGGACTGTGGAGACCTTAGTTGGAAAGTGCGCACGCAGCAAGAACGCCTGGCGGATTGGGTAAAAGATAGGGGCATTTCCATTCCCGAAGGTGACTCCCATCGAAAACTGAATTCCAATGACCGGAGACGCCAACACGCCATTCAGACCCTGGTGAGGATGATTTCACTATTTAAAATTTTAGAGAACCTGGAATCCACGTATGGTATTTCTCCGGAAATGATTACTCATCCCCAACAACCTTCCGCTTCCGGTCTCTCTAGTCAAGCCATACCTTCGAACCCCTCTGTACCCCATACAGATATCGATTTTGTCCTATTCCTTGGAAATTCCGCTGGGGGAGAACTGAACGCCTTACTTCCAAATATTGCCGAGAAAATGGCCCACCCTTCCGCCACTGCCTCGAAATTGCAGAGGATGCTTCCAAAACGCAAGAAATTTCGATAGACAACATCCGATAAAGGAAAATTTGAGAAACTCGTGCGACAGCTCAAGGAGTCCAATGACAGCCTATATAACGTTCTTCCACCTCCAAAACGTTCTACGGCGAGAACCCGGAATTATACCATACCCCACAGCCCAAGCCCAATATTTACCGGGAGATCTGAAATTCTCGAGAAAATGCATCAGCACGTCTCACGCCAATCGTCGTCCGGTGCAGCTCATCAACAACGACGATTCGTTTTGTATGGTATGGGTGGCTCCGGGAAAACCCAGATTGCCATGAAGTTTGCCGAAGCACACCGAGATTCGTAAGACTTATTCCTATTTATTGTTTCTTATGATATCGTTGAAATCTTCAGTTACATTCTTCACCGGATAGTGGCTGACCAAACTGTTATGATAGTTACTGGACGATTCTATGGGTCGATGCTACTTGCCGCGAAACCGCGGAAAAATATTTTCGCGAAATTGCTCGGATTAGCAACGTTGAGGAAGTTATGAAATCCGTGAAATAGTGGTTAACAAGCTGCGAGGAAGAATGGCTGCTGGTGATTGAAAATGCCGACGATCCTGCAATAGACATCGCGAAATACTTTCTCGATGGAAACACGAGGAACACTCTAGTCACCATCCGAAATCGGGACTGCTGGAGGCTCGCGCCGTACTCTTACCGGGGAGATGGAAGAGAATGACGCGATTACTCTATTGCTCAATGCATCTAAAAATGTATCAACCCAGCATACGCGGCCGTTGGCAACACAAATCGTTAAAGAACCCGGATTTCCCGGCCGAGCGATCGTTCAGGCTGGAGCGTATATCGCCAGTACTTCAAACTGATGTGAACTCGGACAGTATTTGAGCGTATACGCACAACAACGGAAAAACCTACCCTTTCGAGGACCAGTACAAGGATCATCGAGTTATAAATAGGCAGTTTACACAACGTGGGTAAAATCGGGAGATGCTCTAGCAGCGAATATTCTGCAATCATTCGCATTTCTACACCATGTAGGAATTTCAGAAGAAATCTTCCAACGGGCAAGCAATGCATTACTAAAATCAACTCTTGGTTTCTAATCCGTTGAATCCATATGTAAGTAACCATGATCTTGGAGGGGTTAGGAATGAAACTGCAGGGGTTGGAATAGCCGATACTCTAGGAAATGATAGCGGGGATACTCACGCTTGTGATGTTTTTCATGGTAAAGGTACACGAGAAGTTCAAGGGGACACTCTAGGCAATGGGAATGGCGACACTTCAGGGAATGGAAGAGGCGATGCTCCAGGGAATAAAAGAAGCGACACTACAAGGAATGAAGGAGGCGCTCCAGAGAATGGAAATTGCGGTAACCAAGGAAATGGAATATCCGACAAAAGGGCTGCCAGAGCGGTTAGTATCGGCGGTACTACAGGAAACAAAAGACAACAGTTTGGACCCTTTTCGTTTTCGAAATGGTATTGAGACCCTTCTTCGGTATTCCCTTATACGGAAATAGAAAAAAAAATTCACTCTGTTCATCCCCTCGTTCATTCATGAGTCCGAGATCGACTAGAGAAACAGGAACAGTAACCGTCTGCAAATTTTGCTGTTTATTTACTCTCGAAATCCATCACTATGAAAAAAAAAAAAGATTGAAGATTACGCCTTTCGCAGGCAACTGTTACCTCACATCAACGCATCTCGCATAAATTCCGCAGAATACTCCTCTCCTTGTGAAACGAGTTCAACGCAAGCCGACCGTTCACACCACAATTTTGGATTCGTGTACTTTGATGCGTGACGGTGGGTAGAGGCGGGAAAGTTACTTGAGCTTGTAGTTGAGGTGGGGGAAAAATTTTGGGCAACGAACATCCCAATATCCTAATTTCGATGAGAAACCTGGCCTCGACGTACAGGAAACAGGGCCGATTGGAAGTGGCAGAGAAGTTAGAAGAGCGTGTACTTGAGGCAGTGAAAGCCATTTCGGCAAAGAGCATCCGGATACCCTATTTCAATGGAAAAACTTGCCTCGACGTACCGGGAGCAGGGCCGATGTGAAGAGGGGGAGAAATTAGAAGAGGACGTTGTTGGGATGTGTGCGTCTCGTACTATGGAGGGTTTCGTGTTAGGGCTTTTCCTCTTTTTCCTCATTCTTCTCGGCCAATTTTAGTGTAGGCACATAGTCTTGTCTTGGTATATTGCATTTCTAGTGTATAAAAGAAAAGGCCCGTGTGTTCGCAACACTTAGAAATATAACTTAGGTTCATTCTCTTCTCACACACGTGCCTCCACCCTTTTCCTTTTCCTTTCACATATATTTGAAACGGTTGGGAGAATTCTAGGCAAGGAACATCCGAAGATCCTATCTTCAATGGGAAATCTGGCCTTGACGTACATCAATCAAGGCCGATTCGAAGAGGCGGAGAAGTTAGAAGAGCGTGTAGTTGAGGCGATGGAAAGGATTTCATGCAAAGAACATACGGATACCCTGAAGTCGTTGGGAAACCTGGCCGCGAGATACGTTAGTCAGGGCCGATGGAAGGAGGCGGAGACGTTACAAGAGCGTGTATCTGCGGCGAGAGAAGGAATATTTGGCAAAGAACATCCGGATACTCTAACTTCAGTTGGAAACCTAGCCTTGACGTACTTGAATCGGGGCCATTGCAAAAAAGCAGGGACGTTACTTGAGCGTGTAGATGAGGCGAGAGAAAGAATTTTAGGCAAGGAAAATTCAGATACCCTGCATTCGATGGGAAGCCTGGCCTCGACATATAGGAGGAATTAGGGCCGATTGGGAGAGGTGGAGAAGTTGTTTGAGCGTGTACTTGAGACGAGGGAAAGAATTTTAGGCAAAGAGCATCCGAATACCTTGACTGCGATGGGAAACTTAGCCTGGACTTACAGGAAGCAGGGCGGTTAGAAGAGGCGGAGAAGTTAGCAAAAAGCATCCGGATACCCTGATTCCGATGTCAAACCTGGCCGTGAAACACTTGAATCAGGGCTGATTGAAACGGATGGAGATGTTGGTAGAGCGTGTAGTCAAGGCGATGGAAAGAATTTTTGGCAACCAGCATCCGCGCGCCGTCGATGAGAATCCTCGCTGCTATATACGAACGACTTGACCGGTTGGAAAAGTTGAAGGAAATTGAAGTGCGGCTAGCAGAGGCAAGCCGGCAGCTATTATACACTTATCAATATTTCATATTCTTTTTCTACTCTCCCTTATCTCTCTTTTCCTTTCTTCCTTACTCCCCTTCCTTTCCTGATCCCGCAGAATCTCTTTTCACGGTAATTAGTTTACACTTTGGAGTTTGGAATATGGAAGAGGAAAAAAAAAAACTCATTCATTATCTCCCTTTTCTATTTTTAAAACTGTCTGTAATCTATTTCCCATTTATACGCATGATTTATGCTCCAGGATTTGGGTTGTGTTTAAGAATCCCATCGACCGTGATGGCTTTTTTTCCTTGTTTGAACCAGAAGCTTTATTCATGTTTATTATTATTTTTTTTTGGTAGAGTAGTCATTTTTTGGGCGGTGCATTCCTGGGATTTACATGTCTTGTTATCTATCCACTACTATAATTTTTGTTATTATTTGCGCTTTCCTTCACTATATTTTCTCTCTATTTTTGTCTTAATGTATACTTCTATTGTATTCTATATTGAGTTCATTTGCCTTTCCACGCAAATTGCCTGAGCTATATATCTGGTCGATCTGGGGCGTTAGAAATCATGAAGTTACTGTGCGAGGAGGTGATTCACATGTCATTCTTAGATTCCATTACTGCTTATTTGCATTACAAACTGTTGTATTGATACGCTTTGGTCACCGACCCATGAGAACTCCGTATATCTGTCCGTTATCCGCATGTGAGGATTTTCTCTGTTATTTATATTAATCTAACTTCTCGAAATCTCTGCTTGTTTAGCTGCCAGCCTGTTCGCCGACAGTTCATATATATATATAGACATTTTTCAATTTTTTTTTTTTTAATTTCTTTCTGTTTTTTTTTTTATTTTGTATCTTTTGAATATGTTGTCTATTCTATCAACTCTTGTTCCTGTGCAATCTCCGATTTCTAATACAAACAGCTGTGTCGTTAGCTCAATGTTGATGATTGAAGGTGGATATCTACCAGAGAAAGTTCTACAGTCGGTTTTGGTTCATGAGTACTGTCCTATGCACGAACATGTACCGCAGGTGTGTCGGTTAGTCTGTGATGTTGCACTAAAATTTATTCAGCGGTCTCCGTCACAGACGAACCAACACATCCCAAGTACATGTTTATTACATTCTTAAATAACTCTTACAACGTCTCCATCTCTAAAAATAGATATAATGTTTACAACCCCTCTAGTTTTCACTTACAACTAATTTTTACAAATTTTACTTTTGTACTTCTCAAACGCGCTGCTTCTTATGGGTATGCAATAGGTAACTTACTAATACGGGTATATCTCTAAATACCCCTACCCAATGATCAAAAATCAATGTCATTACTTTCCTCTGTTGCGCTAAAACGTCACCTGGTGTTTGAGACCTGCTCAAAATGAGATGCTACAGTCTAGCAATTAACAGGCTAATACAATTCTACAGAGCAACAAAAATAAATTTCAATGATATTTAATTCCGCAGCTCATCGGTGCATGAATCGACAAGATTCCGTTATTTGCGCAGCAAATTCTGTCTCACTGCTGTCACTGAAAAATAGGGATGCACCGATCCAGATCCCTGCTGGCAAATAAGTACGGCGCGAAATATAGTGGAAACGCTTGGTTACGTATGTTTTGCCCTTGCTCGCAGACAACACCCTGCAGAATACAACGAAATGCAAGCGATTCTCATTCAATTTCTACCCTTTCCGCCAAAGATTTTAAAAAAAGGAAAAAGAAAAATTATCTATTGAAACACAAAATAAAATACTCCTCCCCCTAACTTCTCCCTTCTCCTCCCTCCCCTTTGAAGGAGATGGATAATATACTATACGACAAACATTATAGTCGCCGGCGATGATTTACATACGTGATTGTCTACCACTCTGAGTACGTAGACCACCTCCCCATCGATTCCTCGAGAAAAATTACCACCAATTAATTTCCACTTCTCCATCTCCAGGCTTATCTTATCGGGAATCGTTCCACCTTAAATATCAAACTGCATCGTTGTATATCACTCGATCTCCTCCAACCCTTACCATTTCCTCCCAATTGTAACGTGCTTATTTTTGCATAATTACCGTACGGGGGTAACTAACAATAATTTAATTTTCCCATTTTTCTCGGTGAAGTGCACAATCGTATCACAGCTCCGGCGATGCCATGAATGCGCCTTCCAACAATTGGTGCGGATGCCCCCGGCCAGAACGAGCCTATCACAACAACGCCGTTCAGCGCCGTCGCAACTGTGACAAAAATGCCAAAATTCACGGTCATACTTCCCGGACTGTCGAAGAAATGGTCAGTGAAGAGAGGCAATCATATCGGAAAGCGAGCTGAAAATGCGCACATACATAAGCATACCTTTTTATGTTTGGAAGTCTTTAGAAGCGAAGAGTAAAGTGCGGGTACATAGAAACCGTGCTCACATGTTTTCCGACAGCGTGAGGAGGAAGCCTTGACACCGTGTGTCATCCAAAAGTCGTATCACGGTTTGTAGTGTAGTCCGAGATATGGAGTGGAGCATACGAAGTTTAAGGTTCGCAGGGTTGACTTGATCAGGCTAGGTCCAAAGCATTTCGCGAATCTTGACAGGGGCCCATGGATAACTATGTCCATGGACGCTTTGCTACGCTACCGGAGTTGCTCTCTTCGAATCCGAGATGTATATACGAAATCGGTTGAGAGGCACCGCCAATGAGAAGGTGATCGCACATGAAATCTCTGGTTGGCCTCGATGGTCTCGAAATCTCGACGAGCACTGTTGTAACCAGTTCTACTAAATAAAAAGCATCATGCAGAAGTTGCTGACCACAGTCTTCGCAGTTGTTGGCGAGGACCTAGTCAGGTAGTCCCTTTATTCTAGTTCCAATGTCGTTTCAATTCATTCTCACGTTACTGTTTGACAGTTAAAAATGCTCTTCCTGTGCACGGTGCAACCTTTGAAGGCGTAATAACTACCCCCCTCACCTCTTTCCTGCTCGGGCGAAAAGCCTGCAACGAAACTAACGACGCAATCCACACATTATGAATGTGCACATGAAATTCTGTTCTTGTTTACGGGATAAAGTGGCATATTAGTTCATACACGTATGTATCTATGGTACAGAAAAATGGCAAAGTATACATTTGCACCAGCTGTGTGGCCGTCGCTTCGCTCACGCGCATACATTTCGACCAATCGGGATCTGCATACGCTTCGGCCAAATAGAGCCCGTGAAACCGATACCAACTTGAATTCGTGTAATTGATGGAATGCGTGAAAAGCAACAGTGAAAAAAATAAAAATAATAAAGAAATCTATATATATTTTTCAATTTCATTATTACACCTCCAAGAATAGCGTGCCTGTGTACAATGTTCTCCACATGATCCACCGCAACCTTTTCCCTACCTTGGCCATTAATCCTCACGACGCGTATCTTGGAAGTGGAAACACAACACCATGCGACTTTGCAACTTACAACCGTCCATGGGAAGAAAGACTCCCTATGTGTGTGGCGGCGGTGAGTAACAGGCGTGTGCCAAGACAATCTTATCTTATCGAACCAGCACCATCCGCGGACCCTCCCACATTTAAACATAGAGTAGAATCCGTTATTCCGGAGTATCGGTTACTTTTGAGTGACTAGCTCGTTGATGCAGTAAAAGGTGTCGCTTTAGATCTGGAAGCTGCAGTTTGGCCAGTGGCAGAATATCAAGAATCCTGGCGCTTTTTAGGGGGATTATAGTTTAAGTGACATACCTACTACTTTTCGCAATCCGTGGTGAATAGAACACAGCTGTGACGGAAACAATGCGGTGCGTGTCCGAAAATGGGCAGGATTAAGCATCAAGCCTTTCAAGGGAAAGCTAAATCATGCATAGACTTGTATGAGTAACTTTTTCACCATGCAATTTCTTGGAAGTACACGATGGCACGAAAGCCCACGCGGACCTCGCTTCTTTTTCATTTGCGGCGGCGCAGAAAGCCTTGAAAACTCCAAACTGGCAACCCATGGCACCTCCCTTTCCGGGGTTTTTCGAGCCACCCGGCCCTAATTGATGAGGAATTTGGAAATGATAGCGGGGAATGGCGAAAAACGCACGAATACTATTAGGTGTCTGATTACTCTAGATTGGTGAAAGTGAAGAACGAAGAAACGATACTGGAAGTTGTGGTCTAGCGGGTGTATCGTTGGAGCTTCGGGAACAAAAACGCTTGCAGGGGAAGTTCTGAAGTGGTTTACAAGAAAAGAATACATCACCGCTAGGTTGTATACACTGCGCGTGTGCGCAAAGACTAGCACGCGATCGTGCTCCAAGAACTTATTGGAGATGAGGGAGAGGCAATCGAGAGGGTATTGAGGTTTTGTCTCCATCATCGATCTGTTAGCTTCCGGGCGTGTACGCATTGTTCTGTTGTTTTCCGGGGTGTGCCCATCGTTTTGTTAAGTCGTAGGGGGTTTGCTCGTCGTCGTGTGTCTTGTGTTCCTTCCTTTCGGTTCGTCGAGGGCCGAGTATCGCGCACAATACTTTAATTCTGCTACACGGCAATCTCGCTACCACTCCATCGGGAACACGTCGGCTCCCGCAACACCACTATATATACGTCGCATACACACTATTTCTTGCTATCACCCTTCCGTCTACTCGCGCGTGTTCCTCTTGCCCTTTTCTATAACTGCTTGGTGTTGAAGGTGGAAATTGCTGTAGCAACGAATTTGTCGGTAAACCTAACCCTAAGGTTTATATGAAATAATTATTATAGGAGATTTACGAGTGGGACAGATGCCGACAGGTGTAAGGAGTGGGGTGGGGAGATACTTTATTGTTTCTCATGCCCTGATTATGTTTTTACGGTACTGCGTAAGGACTGCTAAAAGCCCTTGGTGCAGATGCGACCTCCAATGCAGCCTCACCAAATTGTACTATTGGGATAATTTTTTTTGGTATAGTTAAGTATTGGGAGCGTACTCTCTGCTACCATTGGCCAACGAACGTGTACGTACGCGAGGGCGGAAAAAGAAACCTTTGAGACAGAGAACGAACAGCACGACCACGGAGTCTAGGGCCGGCCCATTGTGAAACGAAGGCTGACGAGAATGGCATTGGTGAATTTCCGAGACAGTAAATAAAATAAGATTTTGAATGGAGCAAGAACGGAGAGAAGGATTTGAGATAGGGGAGGGTTGTAAAGAGCTGGTTAGGGATTGGAGTGCGTTTATACAATTTCTGAGCGTAGACCATTGGGTCTTGAAGTTAAGCGCTTATCGACGCTCGTCGCAGCAGTGCTCTTGACGCGTCCTAAGTTATGAAGTTAAAGTAGTGGAAAAGACTACTGGTATAGCTTCCCACCCCACCCACTTTCCGGCGGTGGGTACGGCTACATATCAGTTTTACACTCGAGATTGGTATAAGTGCATGTAAAAGCACGAATCGTTGAACTCAAGTTAATTCCGAAAAGGGATTATCCGATGGATAACTCACTATATAAAGGGGGGGAAAAAAATTGATTAGAGTAGTGAAGGCGCGAAAGCAAATAATTGAACTGAAATAGAGCAGAGTGCATGTGCTGATGATGACAGACAAACAAAAAGATATTCTAGTTTCAGAAACTATCACACGGGTATATACGAAAAAAAAAACAAAAAAACTCATATATAAGTTTACACAACTCCAGCACATCTGATCATATAACTCGAGACGTTCTATCCAAAGAACCCATGCGAGACCTTTTGTTAAGGAAATTGCAGCTAACTATATCCGGTTTATAAGCACCAGAATTATACACAGATAGACATCTATTCCGACACCTTGCCCTTCCTTTATCCACCTTTCTGTACTTCTCCTCCGCAGGCATTCCTCTAGCCTTCTTTGCCGGCGGACCTCCCTCACGTTCAAAACATCCAGATCTCTCAACTTCGTCGCCGACTGCAGCTCTCTTAATCCTCTTACGTGGACCACCTCTTCTGACCTTCATGGCCGCAGCTTTGGTAGCAAGGTCCCAGGGTTGGATATAATACTTCCCCACCTCCTTAGCAAGCATGCTTAAGTAGTTAAACATGTTATAATTCTTCCAACCATTTTCAGTTCCTTGGATCCCTGCCATGACATCCGCGTCCCTAGCCTCCTTGGCTACAAGCCAATCCCTTTTGAGGTCCTGCATCACATGAAGCCAAGTGTTATACTGGAGGGCACCACGTTGGTAACCCTCTTCTTGCTTTTTCCCAGCGAGAACAGTGGCATCGTAACCGTTGGCCAACAACCACTGCAAAAGAGAGAGCGAATAACCGAGGCTCTTGAAAGTGCGTGGGTAGCACCAGCCATTATGGTCACGGGTACAGCCGGCGTCGGGGGCCGGAAGGCGGGCCAAAATTTCGGTGTCGGTGATAGGGTCTGCGAGTGTTAGAATTTTCATACGGTAGGAAGTGAGAGAGGAGGTATCACTTACCGTGGAAACGCATGTAGCCGTGGATGGCAGCACTTCTTAGGGGTGGGTTGAAGGTGAGCTGGGATAGAGCTCCTGCGTTGGGAAGAGATTTTAGAAGGGCGAAACCTTGAGCTTGGTTGGTAGAGGGGATTTGTTGAGTGGAGTTGTCAATAATAGCAGGTTCTTTGATGGTGGCTCTGGTAGACGCGGCCTCAGTTGGAACTCCGGAGTGTGCGTTGGGCTCTATTCCATGGAATTTTTAGGCTTCTTATTTACTATCTAAAACAGATAGAAAAGTTGGGATGAGATATTCACCAGCTTGCGCCGACTTCAGGCATTCCGTCTCTTGGGCGGCTCCTGTATCAGTCAGGTAAATATCACTTCCATTCCCGAATTGATCTCCCTGAAACTCCTCCACACAGTTCTTATACGCCTGACGAACGAGTGTGTCCTCGCCGCTCGTGCAAAGTCTATTTGCTGTTGTCCAAGAAGTCAGAAATCGGTAAAAACCCTAACTCTAAGGTCTGAGATACTAACACAACTTCTGGAAGCCAACGGGTATCGGGGAAACAACAGCGGAATGGGCGGAAGAAGGGGGAATATTAGGCAAGCTTCCGGCGGACACTTGGTCGATTTCAGAAAGAAGGTTACGAGTGGTATTTTGGTCTTCAGGTTTTTGATTATTGGTTGAATTAGCAAAGAACACCAGTTACGCAAGATCATTAAATGGAATTATGACTAACCATGACAAGATTGAGAGATAGTTGACTCTGGAGCAGGGGTGGAGACAGAACTCTCCGCGTTCAAACAATTAGTGTGATCCATCTTCTAGACGCGAAAGGTAATATAAAAATCAAAGGGAAATTTGACTGAATTTGATGGTGTTACGAGGATGACTGTCAATAATGAGCCTCTCTGATTTCTTGATGATTGTTGGTATGCCAAAGGGGAAGAGGCAAGAGAGGAAATAAAGGCCGTCGGATATGGATGCTGCGCAATGCAGATAGACCCAACGCTAGGATGCTCGCGACAGCTCTTTAGGTCATTATCAGCAATGCGATTGCACATCGAATTGTGCCAAGAACGTTTCTGTCAACATCGACAGAAGCTACTGGGCTCCCAACTGGTGACCTGAATCCTTTACCTTGCAGCACTTTTCTCGGAAGTGTGCATATGGGTAATAGAAAGGAAAGAGCTAGAAGTAAGGAGCGGAAAAATATGACTACAAGTGATAACGAGTGACGTGAGGTATTATTTTCTCATCTGTATGCGGAAGTTCATTAATATACACTCACAAGAATTATTGAGGAAAAAGCAAGAAATTTACTGCGATATGATTTCAGAAAAAAACTGGACGAAATGTCCTCGCTTATTTGAGCTTCCGGCTTTTGAATTCTCCGAATCTTGTTTGCGCATTGGTTTTGGAGGGAGAGGGAAGGGGGAAGCTTAGCTGTTGACTTGTATCTCCAAATGTTACAACTTCACGTACGTAGAGGTTTTTTCATGTCAGTCCGGGACGTTAGAATTTTGCGGAAGCTTGAACCCGTAGATGTAATAGTGCTGATGTGCTCGCTATACAGGGGGTAGATTTTCGCCCTTTTTGCTTGTTATATCGAAATCTTTCCCCTCGCTTTCAATCATTGAATAACTATCTAGCCAATGAATTATATATATGGTTTACATGTAAAATGTACGGCTACTAATAATCGTAGTCGTTAATAATAACCCTCAAGTTATAACAGTAGAAATAACGAGATATCTCTCACTTTCATTTCTCCGCTATTGCGTCTGCTTCAGGTTGAGATGCTCCATTGCCTTCCACGATTGAATTTATGGTCGTAGAAGATAATTTATTAAAAGTTTCTCTGCGGCTGAGGTCGTGATAAGTCTGTGACTATTCCAAGTCGGTATGGAAAAATTGAACCAAGATCGTGCCATATTATGTAAAGGGTGTGTGCTCCATAGAAGTTCAAAGACCAAGTGGCTCGATTAATCATGCAATATGTAAAAATGATCCAAAATCACGGCTCATATTCCTGTTGCGATACGTGCAAACGAGGAAAAACAAAGAATAGGTGATTAGAAAAAACAAAGTACTCCTGATCATAAGGATTCATCCATACTTGCGTTTTTTACTCTACGTGATTTACTGATAGTTATTTGGAATA
This sequence comes from Phymatotrichopsis omnivora, assembly GCA_016880775.1. Classification (NCBI taxonomy): domain Eukaryota; kingdom Fungi; phylum Ascomycota; class Pezizomycetes; order Pezizales; family Rhizinaceae; genus Phymatotrichopsis; species Phymatotrichopsis omnivora. Next base: position 12,565 of record JABYPW010000735.1, read on the forward strand.
TAGACTTCTTGTAAAGAAAAACTACGGCTAGAGAAACTGTTGAAAAAGCCAAAGTAAACTCAAGGAGAGTGGCTATCATGGCTTTTTCTTTTTTTTTTTCCTTTTTTTTTTCTTTTTTTGGCAGTGTTCTAGAAGAAGAAAGCCAAGTTTGTAAAAAGAGAATATACACTATCAATCATTAAATTAGAGAACTATTTTCACATACGTAATCATACAAAAAAAAAAAAAAAAAAAAGACAACGTCAAACTTCCGTTCAATAACACTTTAAAAGTGTTGGCGACCAGGATGAAAGTACATCTTGCATTTCAATTGCCGATTTCCCAAACAGGCTCGTATTAAAGGATCTGCCTAAGTTTCCTCTGCATTACCTTGCGCTCAGTGTTACATTCTCCGTTCGGAACAGTACTTCCACTGTTCAAGGAGTTAAAACAGAAACATTGGCCAAAATTTTCGGTGCTAGCGAAGCTGAAATCTTTAGCATTGCAGTGCTTGATGCAGCCGGAGGAAATTATCTGCTATTTCAAATATTCGACAATTGTAAGCGCACGAAGGTTGACGGAATTGGTCCGGCATCCTCTGGACCTCCAGCTTGGGGTGCTGTCAGGAACACTGGTCGAGGTAACAGTAGTAACGGCTGTTCTGGTGGCAGATGTTCTGTAACCTGAAACGGGCCGAACGGATAACCCCTTGTAGACGGGCAAGTGCAGAGGGTCGCCAAAAATCTCTGTACTATCGCTAGCATAAGATATTTGACATCTCGGCGCAACCAAACGATCTGCCGCAATAGAATTTCCGCAGTAATACTCTTTGCCGTATTCCAGCCCAACTGCAGCATGGCTGAACCCCTTCGTGATACAGTGATCACGACATCTCAGAACCGTCATGTCATCCAAGGCGGTCCTGTCGGGCAAAGTACGAGCGTCCAACTGATCTTTCAAGCACTGGGAAGTTTCTATTTGTTAAAACATACATGTGCATTAACTAGGAGAAGAATGGACTTACGACGTGCATGAAGCGTACTCTCATCTCTTGGAAGAAACATCGGCGTGATACTTCTTAGGCTCGCCAGTGGCAGTAGCCTCCCCCGAAATCAGTGCTTTGACGGCGCACTGAGGCCAGGCTGGAATTGATTGCAACCAGGAAGCTTAGGCATCAATCCGGTGGTCTGCTCATCAACATGCGTACGCGGAGGGATTAAGCAGTCGTCGGTGGCCCGGCGGGGAAGAATTTTGAAGCAAAGGCACACCTCGATGACACAGTGACTAACAGATTCATCGCAGCCATCAATGGCATCTTGGAGGACCGAGACATCGAAGCTGCTCACGAAAATCTCCATGCAGCCTTACAGGTTAGATTAGAAAATGGAATTGCGTGTAGAACAGGAGTGCCTCAGCAACTTACCATAGCCAGTAGGATGCCTCGTTTGACATAACAAATGGCTGTTGTCACGCAATAGGTCAATGCACTCGCAAACATTGAAAATAATCTCGCAGAAGATCAAGATATAGCAGACGCGGGGTAGAAGGACATTTGCTATTGGTGAAACCGTCGGGATATGGACTTTTAATCGATGCTGTACAAGTTTCTTCCATTCCAGAAAATCGAGAAGAAAACTTGAGCGCGGAGACAACTGAGATATCACGCGGTTAGCATGCGTAACAAAAGAAAACAAATCGGCTCGAGGTAGGTATTTAATTAAGGCAATTCCTGTTAGTAAAACCATTCTCCTCCTTGCCGCTCTTTGCAGGGTAATCGGGAAATCCATGAGTGACAGCCTTCCGCGAAAAGACATCCAAATATGAATGAAGTATAGAATCACCTGCAACCATGTGGAATCCTTCAGGAAAGGCGTGCAGTTTCTCGGTCGGAGTAAAACGCGCTGCATGGTTCGCATCAGCTCAGTAACTTTTGCAACTAAATGGAGTTGAATGATGCTTGCAGATAGTAAGTCAGGGCACTGCTCAATCCCTGGACAGGGTGGAAAGAACAATTCTACCTGAACTATAGAAATCATTATTAGGAAAAGGATCAGAGTTTTTAAGACGTCTCTCCAGGCACAACAAAGAAATTCTTACAAGAACAAGGTCGCAACCCAATAATTTCTGAAATCATGAGCAACTTTGCAAGTAGAGCAAAATCGAAGATCTAGCCTGCTCGTAGTCCTGTTTAGGGTTGGACCAATTACCACTCATGATGTGTAAGTGTGTAGAGACAGCTCGTTCTGAAAGGATGGGATTGTGGCAGGATAGGTGCCGGAAAGCGAGCGTCTGCGAGGTAAAGCAAGACATCATATCCAAGGCCACAGCAAACACCACCATGGTCTTACGCAATGAGTGCTAGATCTCCATGTTATAATAACGAAGTTGGAGGAAATGCTAGAAAAAATATTCGTGAGCAAATGCTATAAGATGATAACTAGCTGACGGAAAAATGTGAAGTAAGAAATTTTTTGATTGAAGAACTGTTATAGCTGGCAGTTAACGGAAAAAAGAAGTGGGACCCTTAAGGCATTTGGAATGCGGCGTTGGAAGTAAAAAAGCAAAACCTCAACAATTATGAAATTGGGGCTGTTTAGATGTACGACAGTTAGTGCTCTCCGAAAGGGGTGCAAACCGGTAATGATTCGCTTGGAATTTCATGAGGGAAATAAGTCTGCGCCAAGAATGAACCGCTATATTTGGGAGCCTGCAGCAGCACAAGTGATGGGCTGGTAAAGATAGCATCCCGAAGAATCCAGAGAAATAAAATGTTACCGTATATAAAGAACAGGAACAGGGTGATTTAGGAAAGCGAGAAAGCTCTCAAGGGCACAAAATATGGAAAATTGTAGAGAATCGCATAAATAGTTCCAAAATGAATCCTGTTGGAAAGGACATCCCGGCGCATGAACGAGGGGGAGCGAATCGGGCGACCAGAAATGTGTGGACAGGTTAGGAAAGAACGCAGGAGCGGAGGAAGGTGATCTGCGTACGCGGGGGTTAGCTATATAAAGGGGCGGACGGGCGTGTTTCTTTCTTTCTTCTTTTACACTTTCAGTCCGTTTGTATTCTGTGTACGATACCAACAAGAACTCTCTTCTTATTCAACAGGTTATGAGCCCGGCGTTTTAAAAAATCGCTAGATAAAAAAGTAATATCCGCATACGGCGAGACAAGAAGAAAAATGAATGAGCAACCACCCTGAAGGATCCTCCTCACAGAACGCCCCAACCGAAGTGTCTTTTAAACTAGAAAAGGTTCCCAAGGTACTCCTCCTCACTAAGGCACAAGAATTCGCTACGTAGAGAAGCGAGGCCCTAGATGCCGCAGAGTTCGCATACTTTCGCGATGTGTTGACAGGCTACGAAGGCGACCTTGACGAAGACATCGTGTTGACCGCAGCCGATAACCGACGAAGAAACAACGTGGACAGCAGTACCATGACCTAATCAACAGCGCCAGGACCCCTGACGAGGTATGGAAAAATCTCGTGAACAAGTTCGACCGACCCACCACCGCTAACACACAAGCCCTTTTCCGACAGTTGACTACCCTGAAATGCCAGTCTAAGGCAGACCTGCAAGAACACGTCAACAAGTTTAGTAAGCTATGGATACAGTTAGGACAGAAGTTCGGGAGTGAAAAAGATAAAGGAAAGAAAGACTCTCTCGAAAGCCTCCTAGGTCCAGTATTCAGCTCCTCCTTAATGAAAAGGTTCTTCTTTCTACCGACACTACGCTCCAATCTTGACGCAATGATAGAAACCCTCACTGTGCCAGAAGATCTCAAGTGCGAAGAGATGATCGAGAAGCTACCAGCCAATGTCCGAATGAGCATAGAGGAAAAACCGTCAGAAGATGGATACGTTTCCAGTCAAAGAAACAAGGAACACATCAAGTGTTATAACTGCAACAAGTACGGTCACTACGCAGCCGAGTGCAAGGCGACTAAACGACCCCGAAAGAAGCAGCAAGCACAGGTGGCAGAGGAACAAAGTGACCGCGATGAAGGCTTTGTTACTGATACTACAACTGCTAAAAAGGGCTGGATCCTCGACAGTGGGGCATCGGCACACATGACCCCCGATCAATCCCTTGTAAAGGACAGAAACAGTGTATACGAAAGTGAGAGTAGGAAACGGCATCTTAGCAGCAACGGAGAAGGGCACTACCATGATTAGGGTAAAGACCAGAACAGGGGAACAAGACCTAAAGTTGAATGATGTGCTAGTAGTACCTAGCCTAACGGCGTCACTGGTAAGCTGGGGGAAAATGAATAACAAGGGGTTCAAGATAATAAGAAAGGATGGAGTGAGTGTGGTGGAAAGAAAGGGAAAAGAGATCGTGAGAGCAGAACAAAGAGGGAAGCTGTATTACGTGGTAGAAGCAGATGAGGCGGGTTTGGTTACAGTGGATGGCAAAGAAAGAAACACGCCCGTCCGCCCCCTTATATAGCCAACTCCCGCGTACGCAGATCACCTCCCTCCGCTCCTCCGCTCTTTTCTAACCTGTCCACACATTTCTAGTCGCCCGATTCGCTCCCCTATGTTCATGCGCCGGGACGTCCATTCCAACACTCCCCCTCGTTCCGGCGCCGTTCATCACTGCTTGTTGTCGATGCCGCCTTAGTGCTTCTGTTGTACAGGGGTGCGTCATCATATCAGTCAGGTTGTCGTTCCCCATGATATGTACCGCCGTGACTTTCCTGGACATTACGGCTTCCCGGCCGATATGATGACGCACCCATGTACAGCAGAAGCACTAGGGCGGCAGCGACAACAAGCAGTGATGAACGGTGCAGGAACGAGGAGGACTGTTGGAATGGACGTCCCGGCGCATGAACAAAGGGGAGCGAATCGGGCGACTAGAAATGTGTGGACAGGTTAGGAAAGAGCGGAGGAGCGGAAGGAGATGATCTGCGTACGCGGGAGTTGGCTATATAAGGGGGCGGACGGGCGTGTTTCTTTCGTTTTTCTTTTATGTAATATTCAATGCCACCTTCAACGTCAAGTATTACCCTCGGAGGGTTTAGGATGTATGAGAAATGGTAGAGAATATGTAAATAAAAACTGCAAAAATATGTTGAAGCTCTGAAACGGAAGTACATCTACATGTACATGTACGTACATACATGAGCGTACGCCCAGTCACGATATGCGGCACTTATCACTGCGTGTTCAGTGGAGTACTCAATATCCTGGAGGGGCAGTATGAAATGGCAACGCAACAAATATAAAGGCTCCAAATAGCTTCATTTTATCATCGAAGCACCGACAATTCGGTAGGGGGGTTTCACCACATATTACATACATCTTTATCGAACAATCTAGTGATCAGAAATTATTTTGCTTCACCGTCGAGTATTGTTTCTGTATGCATCTCCCTGGCCTCATGGTGCTTATTTTTTTTTTATTTTTTTTATTTTTTTTGGCGCTACAGAGGTTCATAGTTCATACAAATGCGGCTTGCATTTGGATACGCTAGGCGAAGCAGTGCCGGCAGACATTAAAAGGTGAGTGACGACTCATGACTTGGTTTATTTCATTAATGTATAAAGCTATCGCCTCTGGGAAGTCTGGCGGTGGGACCCTTCCCGAAGTTTACGGTTTATTTGCCGATGTTTTTTTCCTTGTCTTATTGGCACAGACAGTCCATTACATTGCCGCTCTCACACAAGCATGTTTTCCCACGACAATTCTCCGACTTTCTCCGATAGAGAAGCAAAGCGGCCCTCCGCACCCCTTCGCTCTCTTCCCCGTTTCCTGCCTCATCTTTGCACCGCACTATTCAACTCTCATCCTCATCCCCAGCACTTTCGCAAGCAATTCTTCTTAGCATCATTTGCTCGTATTTCTCACAAATTGAGGTGAATCGTTAACCAACATCTGTCGCACTATATTATCTCCAGCAATCGTTATTAACGGCGTGCAGATCTTCAATCTTCTCAAACGATGTTGTCACTCAGCAACAACAGACAAAACATGAATTGGAACAAAATCCGATGGCTGATCAAAGGCAATATGGCCTGCTGCATTATCTGACTAGATGACCGCTATGGTTATATATGTAATGTACGTACATGTACTTGAGCCGTGGTATCTTACCGTTTACCTCCATAGACTTACTACTAACAGGCTTATCAGAATATCCTACTTGAATTCTACTTCCTTAGAGTAAGTCAAAGAATCAAGTGGTTTTTCTTTATATCTTTCAGCATTCGATATGCTCGACCAAAAAGAAAATGTGTCATCAAATTGTCCTCCATTAACCGAGTTTCCTTTTATCTATTTCTCCTTTTATATAGGATTTTTACAATAACATTCACAGAATTCTCGTTGAACTTGCATTCAGTCTTTTTGTTGGATCAAACATGCCCAAACCGGGCGACTGGATCGTTGTTGCTCATGACGGGCCAATCGTCGACGGTGCTTACCGGGGAGAATCCGTGACACCCAGAGAGCAGTTGTGGATTGTTCCGCTTACATTACAGCTCGGACTACCGCCAAAACACTCCCGAACTTCGTGAGGTTTTTGCAAGCTCTTTTCCGGAGCAGGACCGCAACCCCACCTTGCCCCAGCGGCCCTCGTGTACGGTAGTTGACCTGTTGGCGAATCCCAAGCTGCAGAGCAGCCTTGTTTCGAGCCTGAATATCAATCCGCCGAAGACCGAAGATATGCCTCAAACGAGAAGGTCACCGTGATGCATGAGCAGCATGTCACCGTCACGCATTATTCTCAACTGCCTGCCCAGGCCGCCTAAAGGGTATAGGCTGGGCGGGCTAGCCCGGCGGCCGCTCGACCGTTTAAGGGTGAAGTTAAAGAACAGAACTTGAAGATTTAGAGAATTTTGTTCATTTGACCTATATCAAATGTAGAACCCAAAAACATACAGGACAAGCTTGCGAGAGAAACCTCCACTGGGTAAGCTTGCAAGGAAAATTACCGCTTCATAAGCTTGCAAGGAAAACTTCCGCCGCATAAGCTTGCAACAAAATCTTCCGCCGGTTGAACATGTAGCAAAAATTTCTGCCAGATAAACCCGAAATAAAACTTCCGCTGGATAAACGTGCAACAAAAACTTCGGTCGGGTAAAGCGGTATTGCAGAATTTGCATGCAAAGAGGAAAGAGGCGTTCTTCCGACGTGGTTGTAAAATAGGTAATCGGGCTAAGCGACGCTACCTTGTTTACATACTAACCAACCGAAACCGCCTGCATAAACCGCCCAAATACCCCACCCAAACCGCCCGACTAATGGATTGAAGTTAGGCGGGCTAACTCACTCAAAGTGCGGGCGGTTGAGAATAATGTATCGAGCAAGAAACAATAGAACTCAATTCACTACGGATCAAAATAGACGATTGCACATCCTCACTTAAAAACACAAGACATAATAAATACGACAACGAAACAGAACCAAACCGAACAAATGATATGGAAAAGCAGAGGAACGAGAAATCAAGCAACCAGAAAAATATCATGCAAGGAAGGCTCCAGAAATAGAACGTGAACAAAACAGACGACAAAGACAATGCAAATAGCATTCGCGAATAAACAGTCGACAAGGATAAATGCAGAGAACATTCCAGAAATAGAATGCGAATAACCTTCCAGAAACCTTCGAGCGGTGTCGCATCCTACAACAGAGAATACATGATGTGTCCTTTTCCACGTAGGAAAACAGATTTAGTAAAACCTGTCAAAGGTTCAAACATTACCATCGAAATAACCTCCCATGAATACTGTTCGTTCGGTGATATTTACTCGAGTGATATCACGTGTCCGTACAATATACATTCTGAGTCCTTTCCGAATAGGAAATCGTGGCAAACTTGCAGTAACTCCGCCATGAACTACTATTTCTCTTTTACCTCATAACGTACAACATATCAATATCTCAAACGCGGTTGGCGTCGACAAGTAGCGTGATTTGAGTCGGAGTCACGTGGTTTAACTGGTTACTTTTTGCAGGCTTATGGTCAATTCTATGCCGAGACATGCTTCAGAAATTTTCCCTTACATATTTCTCCAAATTAGTACTTCGGAGAGTGCCATGCGTACGTAAGAATCCTTGGTGTTGAGTTCTTTTTTTTTACCGGCCCATATTATTTTCCTTTCGATTTCTCGGTGGCTAGCTTCAATATACATGTATGAATGAGGACAAGCACAAAAAAAAAAAAAAAAAAAAAAAAAAAAAAGAGCCCCGATATACCGCAAGTGGATAACCACCGATCAACTGCTCATGAAATATATGAATTCGGTGTTTGACCAAAGAGGAACTATACTCTATTTATCCGGAACCGAATTGCGACCCGTGATGACTTTACAGCAAGCTAAATTTGGAAAGAATTCCTTTTTCTGCATTTCAATTACATGGCCTAAGACCCCTCCGTCCCGGCTACCCCCCAAAGCTTAAAATTGCCGCGTCTCATCAGTGCCATGCACGTGCACAAACATGAATGATCTACCACCTACGTGTAAGTGCTAATTTCGTGAGTCAGATGTATGCGTAATCATACCTATGTAAAGACACTCCCTTTGCATTATTACTGTAATGCTACTTAATTCCTTCGTTCGCGGCTTCCCCGACTATAGGGATGCCATCCTGCATTACGACTGTATCCTCCCCCGCGAGCGTATCCTCTATTGCGAGCGTATCCTCTTGAGTTCTGTACCTCTTCTTCCTCTTCTTCCTCTTCCTCTTCGTCGTCGTCCTCTTTGTCGTCGTCCTCTTCGTTGTCGTCCTCTTCGTTGTCGTCCTCTTCATCATCGTCCTCTTCTTCATCATCATCTTCTTCGTTTTCTTCGTTTATAAGTCCCCGTCAGTACCTGCGCCCCCCTGCACAAGGAAATTGAC
>JABYPW010000736.1:0-20000 GCA_016880775.1 Phymatotrichopsis omnivora
AACTGTCAATCCCCTCCCTGCTGCCGCCTCTGCGCCGGCCCCCACACCATCTCCGAACATACCTGCGGCGTCGCCGACTGCAAACAACCGAAAGGTTTCGCCTGCGAGAACACCGTTCTCCGATGCGCCAACTGCGCCGGCCCCCACAAAGCGAACGATCCGATCTGCATGACGATGATCCAGGCCAAACTCGCCGAGTCTAACAGAAAGGATAAGTCCACCACTATGGGTGGAGTCTAGTTTCTCTTTCCCTACCTTGATTTTGTCTTTCGCGATGTAACTAGTGTTTTTCTGCTTCGGTAAAGTGCGGAGGAGTTTGCGCGTTTCTCTTTCTCTCTTCTCTTTTATTTTCCGCTCGGTCGCGTAGTCTGCGTAGGGGGTTTTTCTTTCGTTGCTTTAAGGTTCGCCTAGCGATTGTTTTTCCCCGGTCGGCTTTTGTACGTAGTGGTCTGCGTTTTCTTTTCGGTACGAGTAGGCGGAGGATTTCTTTTCGGTCAGTCAAGAGGGGGAACTTTCCGTAGTCAGGCCATCCTATTAAGTTAGCGCGTAAGCCGTCCCGCTGCGGGAAGAGTGTATTTAGTTTTTAGTAATGGGAATAGAGTTTCGACGCTCTCTTGTCTCAGGCCTCTCGCACTTTCTTACCCCCCCCCCACATTACTCGGTCGGCTATACCAAAGACCTCGCCTACCTTTGAGATAGTCAACAAAAAGAATCAAAAGCTCCCGTGTTCAAAAACACTCCTATCCCATCACCGCCTGGCCCTCGGATAGAGGTTGGAGCACTGCTCACAGGCCGAGTTGACAATAGAAGTACGAACGTCACGGTCGGAAAAAACAAAATGTCACAACAAAACCCAGTCATCATATCCAGCGGAGAGTCCTCCACCAACCCGTCCCAAAGCTCCGAAAACCTACCCGCCCTCGACCCGGCCATCATCAACAACCCAGTACGCACGAGACTACCGACATCACAACCAACCCTCTCGGAAGCGCCTAGCGCAGTCACCCCCGCCCAAGACTTCCAAAGCCCCCGCCCCTTCAATCAAAGCAACATCGCCCCCCAAGACGACTGGAACCGCGACTACAGGCTCACGGAACAGGACGTTCAACGCCTACAAATGGCAGAAGAAAACCCCCTACCAATCCAAACCCCAACTGAAACCCAGACTACTCAGACCACTGCCTCCACAGGGCACACCACGATCCTAGCGCAAGGACACGAAGACAACCAAGACCACCAGAGCACAGCAGAGGAAATGCTCAGACTTACCCCCTACACCCCAACCCCCCAACATCAGAGCACGGCCGAGGCCATTCTCAATCTCACCCCGTACCGGCCCACCATGGATATCGACGAAGAAATAGACAGAAACCCAACGCCGCCCAGCGCCCAGCAAGACAGTTACCCCACGTTCAAAGGATCAGGGACCCGATCCCTCTCATCCCTCTCCCTCCCGTCTATCCTGCACTCGAATAAGTCAATGCACGCAGATAGCGACTCGGACACAGAATCAGACAAAACAACCAGACCAATAACAGACAAAGGCAAAAGAAGAGCCCAAACAATCCCAAGAGAGACCTTCTCCCCAATCCCCATGCACCAAAGATACGAACTGGCCAGCATGATGCCAGACGCCCAAGGAAAAACCTTCCAGCAATTCATCGACAACGACGAAAAGAGAGCCTTTTTGAACACGGAAGCCTTCGGAAGCTTAGCCCAGGCCCTAAACCACATCTGGAGAAAGCTGGATGAAATGCACTCGGAAAGACACGAGCTAAACGACCACATTAGACAAATAAACAACCAACTAAAGGACCAAAGTAACGAAATTAGACACCTCAAAGCTACAGTGCAAAGAGTAACCCAAAGCCAGGCGAGCACGGCCCCAGCGACACCACTACCCCAACATCGAAGCCAAACCCAAAACAGCAAAAGTACCCCACAATCGCAGGGATCGCATGTCGAAACCCAAAAGAACAAGAACCCCTCCAATAGCCCCTCGCCAGGAGCAGGACCCGCAAGACCACCCAACGCAGCCCAAAATCAAAAAACATGGGCACAAAAAGCAGCAGAAGGAAGCAACACCCCCCAGAGCACCCCAACCCAAAACCAGAACCCCAAACAACAAAAAGCCAAAACGTACCCAACGGCCAGAAGAGAACTCCACTCCCCCACGAAAGGAGTAGTCCACCCGGAGGTCGCCAGGGCAAACCCAGACAAACTTAGAGAAGCATACATCAAAGTCCTAGCCGACAAAGGAGCCCCCACCGAACTAAGAAACATCACAGTACGAGTCAACCACAAGTCCACAATCATCATCACCACCCCGCCCACGCTCGTCGCCAGAGCCCTAGTGCCATACATCGAAGCCCTTAACTACGCAACATCGGGAGCGTCCAACCCCGAAGTAGAAAGAGAAGGCTTCAGGGTAGCAACCATGTTCACAGAAGTTATTATACACTCAGTCCCCACCGCACCGCTAGGAGAAATCCCAGTCAATAAGCTCGCAGAAGAACTATTCTATGTAGCAGACGTCGAAATAGCAGCGGCCAGATACCTTAAAAGTGAGCAGGACAGAAAGAACAACCCGTCCGGAGGAGCCTTCGCCGCCGTGGCCGTTCGCATCACAGAAGACCAGGTACAAAAACTAGGCAAACAAGTGACCATTTTCAACAGAACATGCAAAGTCATGAAATCCCTACGAGCCAACCCAACAGCAGTGTGCTACCGCTGCTTCAAAATCGGACACTTCAGCGCCATGTGCAAAGAGGAAAAAGAAGGCTGCAACTACTGCGGAAACATGCAACCAGGACTCCCCCACCATAACACCAAAAACCACATCTGCCCAGTATGCGATTTCAGAGGCCCGTGCGAGCACAACAAGCCCATCTGCACAAACTGCAAAGGAAAACACAGGGCCACCGACCCGGCATGCCCCGACGTAAAAGCAGCAAAAGACCAGTACGCTAGAGAAGTCGAAGGAAAAAGAACGGCATGGATGGAGCAGATCGCAATGGAAACCGAAATGCACACCGAATTATAGATGGACAACCAAGAAGAAAAAATACAGTGGGACCTAGGCCCACATCCAGTCCTTAAAATTTTACAACACAACTGTCACAGATCTCAAGCCAACTTTCAATCTCTCATGCAAACGGCCGTGCAGAACGGAGCCAATGTCATCGCCATACAAGAACCCCCAACCTTCAACAACGCCCCCCCAACCTTTCAAGGATACGCTCGTTTCTACCCCAGCAATACCACGAGGTCAAGAGTGGCCACCTACGTCAGGACCGACGGCAGAACAAGACCCTTCCCGCAGTGGACAAAAGACGGAGACTACCAGGTAACCAGAATCTATTGGAACAAAAATAAGTACACGGACATCACCAACATCTACAAGCCACCAGACCAAAAAGCAAAAGACGTACCATGGGATCGAATATTCACACCAAACAAGAACATAGTCCTAGGGGACGTAAACCTTCACCACCCATGGTGGGACGAAAGCACAAAAATCGAAGCAATAGCGGCAGAACCACTAGCAGAAGCAGCGAACAGAAACCTCTACCATCTGCTCAACGAACCAGAAACCCCCACAAGAATCGGACAAGGCAACCAAAGGGACACGACAATAGACCTAACCTTCATCAGCCCAGATCTGGCAAACTGGAGAACAAACTGGCAGATCGCACCAGACCAAGCCCAGACCACAAGCGACCACGAAGTCATAGCTGTTACGCTAGACTCAAACCAGGCCACGTACAGCAAAACAATACGATACGACTTCAAGAAAGCCAACTGGGAGAAAATAGAAGAAAACGTCAAAAACTGGAAAGCTCCCCCCTTTAGACCAGAAGACCCGGACAACTGGACAACGGAAACAATCGAAAACCTCATGAACAAGATAAAAGAAAACGAAGCCCTACCAACGATCACCATTCTCCCCAAATCAAAGCCTTGGTGGAACAAAGAACTAAGCGAAATGAAAAAAGCCCTAGGGAAAACCAGAAAAAAAAAGGAACCAAGCAAGAAATCGCCGAAGCCAAGAGAAATTTCCGGCACAAAGTATACGAAACAAAAAAGGAGCACTGGCACAAGTTCCTGGCCGAGATAAACAACAAAGACCTCTGGAAAGCCCTCAAGTACACCAGACCAGCAAGAGACGTCCCCCTCCCACCAATAAACGGCGCAACGAACCCCAACGAGAAAGCACAAGCGCTGATCGACCACTTCTTCCCGACGAAAGAAGACCCCCTCCCCCCCCCGCCGACGAAAGACCAGCTCACCAGCGAAGAAATAACAACAGAAGAGCTCCAGTATGCCATCAGAAAGACCCTGCACACCACTGCCCCGGGACCGGACCAGATAGGGTACACCTTGTGGAAACGTCTCGCGGAAACCAACCCCTCCACAGTAATACAAATCATCCAACCCCTCATGCAACACGGAGTGCACCCCAAAGATTTCAAAAGCACTCTAGGGATCGCCCTGGCAAAACCGAAAAAAGACTCGTACGAAAATCCGAACAGCTACAGGTGCATTTTCCTCATCAACACCATAGGAAAAATCCTGGAAAAAATAATCGCCGTAAGACTATCCCAGCACGCAATAGAGAACGGTATGATCACAGAAAACCAGTACGGAGCGCTCCCAGGAAGATCGGTCACGGACGCCATAAACGCCCTCAAGCACGACAGCAGATGGGAGCAAAACCAAGGAAAAAAGGTCTCCATGCTCTTTATGGACATAGAAAAAGGCTTCGACAGAGTCAACAAGAAAAAACTACTCGAAATCCTAAGAGAAGGAGGCACCCCAGAGTACATAGTCAGGTGGACGTGGTCCTTTCTCAGCCAACGGAACCTCGCCTTCTCAGACAAAGGAACACGATCAGACCCAAAAGACATAAACCCAGGAGTACCACAGGGCTCCCCCATCTCCCCCCTCCTCTTCAATATCTATGTAGCAGAACTGACAAGAGACAGCGGGGCGCACATAAGGATCTTCATGTATGTAGATGATATTTGTCTCCTTTGTTCAAGCAACAGCTATAGGGAAAATTGCAGAATTCTGGAGGAATTTGTGGAAAAAACTTTGAAGAAAAAGCTGGAAAACCTTATGCTCTCACTGTCCCCGGGAAAGACGGAACTGCAGCACACCAAAGCCGAACCCGAAAACAGACTACCTCTCGTCGTCCTAGGAGAAACAATCCAGCACAAGGACACAGTACGCTACCTGGGAGTAATGCTACACAGAGGAGAAAAATACACCCAACACTGCCAACATCGACTAGGCCAGGCACAGGCCAGCCTACACAGCATCAGCAGATTGGCCACAGGAGCCAGAGGACTCAGCGTACACATGGCAAAGAAACTAGTTAGAGCAGTGGTATACCCGGCCCTGTTCTACGGCGCGGACACCTTCCACCCAAACCTGGTCACGGGAAAAGCCCTCAGTATACTAGAAAAAGGATCGAGCCAAGCGGCAAAATGGGCATGCGGAATGTTCAGGACCACCAACAACAGTAAGGCCATCCTAGAAGCAGGCCTAAACACCCCAGAGGTAGAAATCCAAAGGTACCAAAAGAATTACGGAGCAAGAATCCTGGCCATAGGAAAAGAGCACCCCGTCTTTAGAAGAATCCCACAAATGCCAGATAGACCCAACACCAGCCCAAGACCCCCAAGGACCCCCAAGTGGAACTGCCAGACCTTTTCTAGCACGTGGTCAATGACGAGGATGCCCCAAATTGACGCCATGCTATGGACCATCAAGGAAGAACTCGGAGAGAGGCCCTTCGCCTTCAACAAGCTAGCGCCCCCAGTAAGAGCCTGGCCCATCAGCACCAAAGGGAAGCCCAAGCTAGCGAAATACAAAGAGAAAAAAGAACAGCTCGAAACCTATCCGAGAACCTTCGAAAACGATCACCTCGCCATTTTCACCGACGCGTCCCAGGTAGGAGACCAGAACCAGATAGGGATAGGTCTAGTAGCATACCTCGGCAACAAGGAGCTTACACGATTCAACAAAGGACTAGGACTGGGGCTCCAAGTCTTCGACGGCGAACTAGAAGCAATCAAGATAGCATTCGAGACCACGGCAAACCTCAAAAAGAAACACCCGGAGATCACCAGGCTCACCGTGCTGAGCGACTCCCAAGCAGCGTTGCAAGCAGCCCAGAACCCCTACCCCTCAAACACCCAGAACGTCGCGCAAGAAATCTTCCGAAAAAACCTGGAACTAATGGAAGCCGACATCAGCGCCAACATGGACTGGGTCCCGGCGCACAGCGGCATCAGAGGAAACGAAGAAGCAGACCAAGAAGCGAAAAAAGCCTCACACCTCCCACCGATAACGAAGTCGGCAAGAAACAAAAAGGTCATAACCAGGAGTACCATAAAACGGCGAGTTCGGGACACGATCAAAGCCAGTATGGTACGGCTCACGAATAAAGAACAACCCTACACAGACAAGTACGACCATCTCCCGAGATACGCGGCAACGAGAGCCTACCAGTTCAGAACCGGACACGCCTACGTCCCCAACTTCAAACCGTGGGATCGACAACATAACCTCTGCCTCTGCGGAGAGCCACAGTCCATAGAACATTTCCTTAAGGAATGCCCGTCCCCCATGAGCCCGAAGAACCAGATACCACCAGAAACAAGCGTCAAAGAACTACTATACGAGAAGCCGGACGACTGGAAAAAACTCGTCGAGAACGGCCTTGGAAGACCCCCAAGCGGAAACGGACCGCCGGAACCCCCGCAAGTAATCATCCCGAACAGGAGAGCATAAGGTAGAGGCTGGAGAGGAGGAAGTCTGTTTAGCGCTTTACCGAAGAGTTTATTTTTTTAGGAGAAGGACGGAGGGAGTGGGTTTTTTGGCTTTTCCTTTTTCTTTTTTCTTTTTCTTTTTCTTTTCTTTTCTCTTTCTTCCTTTTTGTTTGTTCGCTGGCCATGTCGCTCTTTTTTCTTCCTTTCCTTTAGTTAGTCCATCCTATTAAGTTAGCGAAAAAGACGCCCCGCTGGAGGAAAGTGTATTAAGATAGTTAGTTAGCTAGTTGTCTAAAAATGGGAATAGAGTTTCGACGCTCTCTTGTCTTCAGGCCTCTTGCACTTTCCTACCCCCCCCCCACATTACACGGTCGGCTTTACCGAAGACCTAGCCTACCTTCGAGATAGTCAACAAAACAAAACAAAACTCCTGTGACCAAAACACTCTTATCCCATCACCGCCTGGCCCTCGGATAGAGGTTGGAGCACTGCTCACAGGCTGAGTTGACAATAAGAAAACGAAAGTCACGGTCGGAAAAAACAAAATGTCACAACAGAACCCAGTCGTCATATCCAGCGGAGAGTCCTCCACCAACCCATCCCAAAGATCCGAAAACCTACCCGCCCTCGACCCAGCCATCATCAACAACCCAGTCCGCACGAGACTGCCGACTTCACAATCAACCCTCTCAGAAGCGCATAGCGCAGTCACCCCCGCCCAAGAGTTCCAAAGCCCCCGCCCTTTCAATCAAAGCAACATCGCCCCCCAGGACGACTGGAACCGTGACCACAGGCTCACCGAACAGGACGTCCAGCGCCTGCAAATGGCAGAAGAAAACCCCCTACCAATCCAAACCCCAACTGACACCCAGACCACCCAGATCACCGCCTCCACAGGGCACACCACGATCCTGGCGCAGGGACACGAAGACAACCAGGACCACCAGAGCACAGCAGAGGCAGCGCTCAGACTTACCCCCTACACCCCAACCCCCCAGCACCAGAGCACAGCAGAGGCCATCCTCAACCTCACCCCGTATCGGCCCACCATGGACATCGACGAAGAACTAGACAGAAACCCAACACCGCCCAGTGCCCAGCAAGACAGCTATCCCACTTTCAAAGGATCAGGGACCCGATCCCTCTCATCCCTCTCCCTCCCCTCTCTCCTGCACTCGAACAAGTCGATGCACGCGGACAGCGACTCAGATACAGAATCAGATAAAACAACCAGACCCGTAACAGACAAGGGCAAAAGAAGAGCCCAGACGATCCCAAGAGAAACCTTCTCACCAATCCCCATGCACCAAAGATACGAACTGGCCAGCATGATGCCAGACGCCCAAGGAAAAACCTTCCAGCAGTTTATCGACAACGACGACAAAAGAGCCTTCTTGAACACGGAAGCCTTTGGAAGCTTGGCCCAGGCCCTGAACCACATCTGGAGAAAACTGGATGAAATGCACTCAGAAAGACACGAACTAAATGACTACATAAGGGAAATAAACAACCAGTTAAAGGACCAAAACAACGAAATCAGACACCTCAAAGCCACAGTGCACAGACTAGCCCAAAACCAGACGGGCACAGCCCCAGCGACACCACTGCCCCAACACCAAAGCCAAACCCAAAGCAGCAAAAATACCCCGCGATCGCAGGGATCGCACACCGAACCCCAAAAGAACAAAAGCCCCTCCAAGAGCCCCCCACCAGAAGCAGGGCCCACTGGACCGCCCAACACAGCCCAAAGTCAAAAAACGTGGGCACAAAGAGCAGCAGAAGGAAGCAACACCCCCCGGAGCACCCCAAACCAAAACCAAAACCCCAAACAGCAAAAAGTCAAAACCTTCCCGACAACAAGAAGAGAGCTCCACTCCCCTACGAAAGGAGTAGTCCACCCAGAAGTCGCAAGAGCAAATCCAGACAAACTCAGAGAAGCATACATCAAAGTTCTAGCCGACAAAGGAGCCCCCACCGAACTAAGAAACATTACAGTACGAGTCAACCACAAGTCTACGATCATCATCACCACCCCGCCCACACTTGTCGCCAGGGCCCTAGTGCCATACATCGAAGCCCTTAACTACGCAACATCGGGAGCGTCCAACCCAGAAGTAGAAAGAGAAGGCTTCAGAGTAGCAACTATGTTCACGGAAGTTGTTATACACTCAGTTCCCACCGCACCGCTAGGAGAAATCCCAGTTATCAAGCTCGCAGAAGAACTATTCTACGTAGCAGACGTAGAAATCGCAGCGGCCAGATACCTCAAAAATGAACAGGACAGGAAGAACAACCCGTCTGGAGGAGCTTTCGCCGCCGTGGCCGTTCGAATCACAGAAGACCAGGTACAAAAACTAGGCAAGCAAGTAACCATTTTCAACAGAACATGCAAAGTCATGAAATCCCTACACGCCAACCCAACAGCAGTGTGCTACCGCTGCTTCAAAATTGGACACTTCAGCGCCATGTGCAAAGAAGAAAAGGAAGGCTGCAACTACTGCGGAAACATGCAACCAGGACTCCCCCACCACAACACCAAGAACCACATCTGCCCAGTATGCGAGTTCAGAGGCCCATGCGAACACAACAAGCTCATCTGCACAAACTGCAAAGGACAGCACAGAGCCACCGACCCAACATGCCCAGACGTAAAAGCGGCCAAGGACCAGTACGCCAAAGAAGTCGAAGGAAAAAGGACGGCATGGATAGAGCAGATCGCAATGGAAACAGAAATGCACACCGAATTATAGATGGATAACCAAGAAGAAAAAATACAGTGGGACCTCGGCCCACATCCAATCCTTAAAATTTTGCAACATAACTGTCACAGATCCCAAGCCAACTTTCAGTCTCTCATGCAAACGGCCGTACAGAACGGAGCCAATGTTATCGCCATACAGGAACCCCCAACCTTCAACAACGCCCCCCCAACCTTTCAAGGATACGCTCGTTTCTACCCCAGCAATACCACAAGGTCAAGAGTGGCCACCTACGTCAGGACCGACGGCAGAACAAGACCCTTCCCGCAATGGACAAAAGACGGAGACTACCAGGTAACCAGAATCTATTGGAACAAAAACAAATATACGGACATCACCAACATCTACAAACCGCCAGACCAAAAAGCAAAAGATGTACCATGGGACCGAATATTCGCTCCAAACAAAAACATAGTCCTAGGAGACGCAAACCTCCACCACCCATGGTGGGACGAAAGCACAAAGAACGAAGCCATAGCGGCGGAACCATTAGTAGAAGCAGCAAACAAAAACCTCTACCACCTACTCAACGAACCAGAAACCCCCACTAGAATTGGACAAGGCAACCAAAGGGACACGACAATCGACCTAACCTTCATCAGCCCAGACCTGGCAAACTGGAGAACAAACTGGCAGATCGCACCAGACCAAGCCCAGACCACAAGCGACCACGAGGTCATAGCGATCACACTAGACTCAAGCCAGGCCACGTACAGCAAAACAACAAGATACGACTTCAAGAGAGCCAACTGGGAAAAGATAGAAGAAAACGTCAAAAACTGGAAGGCTCCCCCCTTTAGACCAGAAGACCCGGACAACTGGACAACGGAAACAATCGAAAACCTCATAGACAAAATAAAAGAAAACGAAGCCCTACCAACGATCACCATCCTCCCCAAATCGAAGCCTTGGTGGAACAAAGAACTAGGTGAAATGAAAAAAGCCCTAGGGAAAACCAGAAAAAATGGAACCAAGCAAGAAATCGCCGAAGCCAAGAGAAATTTCCGGCACAAGGTATACGAAACAAAAAGGAACACTGGCACAAGTTCCTGGCCGAGATAAACAACAAAGACCTTTGGAAAGCCCTCAAATACACCAGACCAGCAAGAGATGTCCCCCTCCCACCGATAAACGGCGCAACAAATCCCAACGAAAAAGCACAAGCGCTGATTGATCACTTCTTCCCAACGCAAGAGGATCCCTTCCCCCCCCCACCAACAAAAGAACAGCTCACCAGCGAAGAAATAACGACGGAAGAGCTCCAGTACGCCATCAGGAAAACCCTGCACACCACCGCCCCGGGACCGGACCAGATAGGGTACACTCTGTGGAAACGTCTCACGGAAACCAACCCCTCCACGATAATACAAATCATCCAACCCCTCATGCAACACGGAGTGCACCCCAGAAACTTCAAAAGCACTCTAGGGATCGCCCTGGCAAAACCAAAGAAAGACTCGTACGAAAACCCGAACAGCTACAGGTGCATTTTCCTCATCAACACCATAGGAAAAATCCTGGAAAAAGTAATCGCTGTAAGATTATCCCAGCACGCAATAGAAAACGGCATGATCACGGAAAACCAGTACGGAGCGCTCCCAGGAAGATCGGTAACGGACGCGATAAACGCCCTAAAACACGATAGCAGGTGGGAACAAAACCAAGGAAAGAAGGTCTCCATGCTCTTCATGGACATAGAAAAAGGCTTCGACAGAGTCAACAAGAAAAAACTACTCGAAATCCTAAGAGAAGGAGACACCCCAGAATACATAGTCAGATGGACGTGGTCCTTCCTCAGCCAGCGAAACCTCGCCTTCTCAGACAAAGGAACAAAATCGGATCCAAAAGACATCAACCCAGGAGTACCGCAGGGCTCCCCCATCTCCCCCCTCCTCTTCAATATCTATGTTGCGGAACTGACAAGAGACAGCGGGGCGCACATAAAAATATTCATGTATGTAGATGATATTTGTCTCCTTTGTTCAAGTGATAGCTATAAGGAAAACTGCAGGATTTTGGAGGAGTTCGTGGAGAAAGTTTTAAAGAAAAAGCTAGGAAACCTTATGCTCTCACTGTCCCCGGGAAAGACGGAATTACAGCACACCAAAGCCGAACCCGAAAACAGGCTGTCTCTCACCATCCTAGGAGAAACAATCCACCACAAGGACACAGTGCGTTACCTGGGAGTAATGCTGCACAGAGGAGAAAAGTACACGCAACACTGCCAACATCGACTGGGCTAAGCACAGGCCAACCTACACAACATCAGCAGGCTAGCCACAGGAGCCAGAGGACTCAGCGTGCACATGGCAAAAAAGCTAGTCAGAGCAGTGGTATACCCGGCCCTGTTCTACGGAGCGGACACCTTCCACCCAAACCTGGTCACGGGAAAAGCTCTCAGTATACTCGAAAAAGGAGCGAGCCAAGCGGCAAAATGGGCATGCGGAATGTTCAGAACCGTCAACAACAGAAAGGCCATCCTGGAAGCAGGCCTTAACACCCCAGAAGTCGAAATCCAGAGGTACCAAAAGAACTACGGAGCAAGAATCCTAGCCATAGGAAAGGAGCATCCCGTCTTCAAAAGAATCCCACAAATGCCAGACAGACCCAACTCCAACCCAAGACCCCCAAGAACCCCCAAATGGAACTGCCAGACCTTCTCCAGCACGTGGTCAATGTCAAGGATGCCCCAAATAGACGCCATGCTATGGACCATTAAAGAAGAACTCGGGGAGAGACCCTTCGCCTTCAACAAGTTAGCACCCCCGGTAAGAGCCTGGCCCATCAGCACCAAGGGGAAGCCCAAGTTGGCAAAATACAAGGAAAAAAGAGAGCAGCTCGAAACCTTCCCAAGAACCTTCGAAAACAACCACCTCGCCGTTTTCACCGACGCGTCCCAAGTAGGAGACCAGAACCAGATAGGAATAGGACTAGTAGCGTACCTCGGCAACAAAGAGCTCACAAGATTCAACAAAGGACTAGGACTAGGGCTCCAAGTCTTCGACGGCGAACTAGAAGCGATCAAGATAGCATTCGAGACCACGGCAAACCTCAAAAAGAAGCACCCAGAGATCACCAAGCTCACCGTGCTGAGCGACTCCCAAGCAGCACTGCAAGCAGCACAGAACCCCTACCCCTCGAACACCCAGAACGTCGCACAAGAAATCTTTCGGAAAAACCTGGAACTAAAGGAAGCCAACGTCAGCGCCAACATGGACTGGGTCCCGGCGCACAGCGGCATCAGAGGAAACGAGGAAGCAGACCAGGAAGCGAAGAAAGCCTCACAGCTCCCACCGATAACGAAGTCGGCAAGAAACAAAAAGGTCATAACCAGGAGTACCATCAAAAGGCGAATTCGGGACACGATCAAAGCCAGTATGGTACAGCTCACAGAAAAAGAACAACCCTACGCAGACAAATACGATCACCTCCCAAGATACGCGGCAACGAGAGCCTACCAGTTCAGAACCGGACACGCTTACGTCCCCAACTTCAAACCATGGGATCGACAACATAACCTCTGTCTCTGCGGAGAACCACAGTCCATAGAACATTTCCTCAAGGAATGCCTGTCCCCCACAAGCCCAAAAAACCGAATACCACCAGAAACGAACATCAAAGAATTGTTATACGAAAAACCGGACGATTGGAAAAAACTCGTCGAAAACGGCCTTGGAAGACCCCCGAGCAAAAACGGACCGCCGGAACCCCCACAAGTAATCATCCCGAACAGGAGAGCATAAGGTAAAGGCTAGAGAAAAGGAGATCGGTTTAGCGCTTTACCGGGAAGTTGGTCTCGCGAAGGAGCGGAGGATGTGGATTTTTGGCTTTTTCTTTTTCTTTTTCTTTTTTCTTTTTTCCTTTTGTTCGCTGAGTCTTTTCTAGCCATGTCGCTCGTTTTTCTTCCTTTCCTTTAGTTAGTCCATCCTATTAAGTTAGCGAAAAAGACGCCCCGCTGGAGGAAAGTGTACCTAGATAGTTAGTTAGCTAGTTGTCTAAAAATGGGAATAGAGTTTCGACGCTCTCTTGTCTTTCCTTCCTTTCTTCTTTAGCTTCGAGACTAGCTTCGAGTCTTAAGAATATATTTCGCCTTATCTTTGCGACTTATTATCTTCGTTCCAAATCTCTTAGTAGACGTGAAGAAACACTTGTTTAGTTGAGAAGAATAAGTTGAGATATCTGAGTTCACTCAGTAATACTTATAGCTTCGTGCCTACTTGTGTTTACTGATATCTACCTCCTGAGATATGCACCGTTAACACCTGTGGATACAATGACTACAAATAATAAGGAAGATTTTCTGATAACACTATCCTCAAATGTGCAAACTATAAAGGAAAGTATACCACCTTGAATACTTCCTATCGTATGTTCATATAAGTGAAAGCTCTAGTTACTACCTAGAAGGAGGAATCTGTGACTATCACTATAGGCAGTGTTTAGGATTTCAGTTCTTTTTTTACTTTTATATCTCCTTTTATTTTATTTTCTCAAAGATATCTACATTAATAGGATAGGGTTTCCCCTTTTTCCTTTTCTACTTTTTTTGTTATCTACCACTATATCCTCATAAGAGTCTACTAGTTAGTTGTTATAAGGTATATCTTACTAGGATCAGCAGATAGGAGGGGTTTTTTATAGGACTATTTTTTAGTGCTTATTTACTGTACTTACACATTTGTGTATTTATTTGTGATTCTTTTCTTTTGGGTTTTTAGGAAGAGGTGGAATAGGTGACATACCATAGTCTCAGACTGCATACAGATAGCCTAGTAGCTAGATTATAAAGAGTAGTTTAGTAATAAATACAAACTAAATAATCATCAGCATCATCCCTTATATTCCCTAAGCAACTTCTTGTATAGTCTCCTATCTCTTATCTCATTATCCTATAACTAGAATGTCACCTTAAGAATAAAACAAAACCTAGAACCCTGAATCCTCTTCTCTTATTCCTATATTAATAGTATTCCATAAAGAAACCTATTCCTCTGTTTAAGGTAAGTTGCTTAGTTATACTATATATTCATAAGTAGCTATGATAGTGTGAACCTGATCAGATACAAATGATGAGTGGATCTGCCCCTATCTAGATAACCTCTTATACTATGTACAATATCTATGATACCTACAATACCTATCTCTAATAAAATCTAAGAACCTCAATAGGCTTTAGCCTTGAATCCTAATAAGTTATAAGGAGCAATCCAGCAGTATACCTAAGAAGCTATTGCAGAAATGTAGTTACAAAGGAAATATATTTTTTTGCTATTGTGAGGTATTGTCTTGCTTCCCTACAATGTCTTACTTCCTAGTACCATATTTTAACACTATTTATATACTATTATTAGAAAAAGGTAGTATTACTACTATTATACCTTCTTACCTACAATTCTTTTGACTGCCAATCCTAATCAGTGCAATACTTGCTACTACTATTAGTCTAATCTTCATCTAAGAAATATCGTTATCCACTACATTTTATTCCCTTTTTAGTTAGAAATATCCTTATCAACTATAATAGCTCATGTAGTAATCTCCTTCCTCTTATATCTTTGTTGTCATCTTATAGTAACTACACTGAAGAAGAAAACTTAGCTCAACTTTATAAGTGATACTAATAACTCTAAGTCCCTTTTTAGCTAAAGAACTTGAAGTAATCAATAAGTATTTAGTCACTGTAACTCTCACCTATATTCACTCAGATCTTAATAGACTTAGTTAAGAACATTTTGAAGAATTTATTCCCCTCCTTTAAATACTAGGGAGAACTTTCTAGCTACTACCTTAAAATATTACTAATATAGAAGGCAGATACTTGTGTTTCATTCTCACATATTCTTTTTAAACTAGTAGTATCTGAAGTCACTGACTGTATCTCTGCTAGAACTAGCTAAACTATTTGTATAGCAATTTACACTTTTCTTATACAATAGCCTAATATAATAACTAGCAACCCTTCTATAGTTTAATGTTGTATATTGCTCTTATAGTAGGTAGCTTCTAAAGAGGTAACCTCACTGTCTAGAATGGTATTATCAACCTCCTCTTAGATTTCAATCGATATACAATACCCTCTCCTTAACCTCTTAACCTTACTAGTAAAGATATACTAGTGAAATCTAGCACTAGAAGCCTTATGAATAACTTTAAGTTAAGGGCCTATATATATAGCATAGTTTACAGTAATAACAGGGTAGAATATTGATTAATATAAATAGTTTTTTTTTTGAGAGAGAGTTTTTTAATAACATTCTAGGGCTTATACCTCTAATAATAGTAGTATTTAACCAGTGCAAAGGGGAACTATATGACAATGATGATGGATAGATCTAATTTCTATAATCTTGTATAGAATATCTAATCTATAGATAGCTATAGATAGAAAAGGGGTAGTTCATGAACTTGGTATAAGACTTGTCAAAGGAATATACCATATAGTTATCATCATATTAGGTTGTAGCTATAGGTATCACTATATAAAAGGATATACTGCTAACTAAAGTTTATATATTAGAATTACTAGTACCACAATGAGAAGTAATAGTAGCCTTAGAACAGATCCTACCAAAGTCACTGATATTAACATAAGTATTACCAAGTATAACTAGTATGATGTTCTTATTCCTAGTAAATTAAAAGCAAACCCCAAAATGCTGACCAGGTGTAAGATATGTTATTTAGCTTATACAGGTATATTTGAGAGGTTTTCTCTAAACAAGACATATGGTAATTTGTATACAGGTTCACTATCTATAGCAATCAAATACAGGTATAGAGGGTTGATAAAAATAATACTTTTTTAACACCTATATTCAATATCAAGGATAGATTTAAATTTGTAAGGCTGATATTGAGATATCTCTTAATAAGTAATAAGGAGCTTAGATTTAACCTTACAGTTATTAAGCTAGTTAACAAACATTACATCTCTATCCTACAAAATAGATAGGAGGTGAGGTTTTTCATAGATGATCAAATGTACTAGTAGCTATCCATTGTAGGGTATATAATAACTTACTAGAAGGCCTTATATAGTGATAAGAGTAATGAATAATATGTTATCAAAGATTCTTAGCAGTATGAAGAAAGAGAAGATAATAGTTAACTATTGAAAGAAGTAGAGAGGCTTAATATAGAGTATATTATATTATACTAGTATTATAAGATAGTCTAAGTTGGAGGTAGAGATGATGATATTTATGCCAATATTAGATGAGGTTTAGATATAAGCTCTAGTAAAAGGAGAGGTTTATATAGTGATAATATGGAGAATAAAGTAGTAGTACAAGTTTGCTACCTAAGTAGTTAGTATCTAGTACCTTAGCTGAGAATGATATCATAAAGAAATTATAATTAAATACTCAAGGAGCTAGCAGAGAGGATATTAGGGATGACTAGATAGCCAACAGAGTTCACAAGTACATGTTCATGTAAAAGTGTAAAAAAAAAATTTGTCATGCAAGGATAAGGGTAGGATTACTTCAAGGATTAATACATAGAATTTTAGTTAAGGAAGGCTAGCTGACATTAGTGCCTCGAAATATTAACAGAATAGATAGACTATTAGTTACTACTTAAGAAAGTAAATATACTTCATTGAGAAATATTAACTAGTAATTTCTTGATTTTAGAAGAGGAAGATGAAGGATTCCATATTACTTTTCACTATACTATTAAAGCTGATCTAATCAAGCCTTCTTGTCAAGGTATATACTAGTATGAAAGTGTTTATATTTATTGACATACTCTTTAGGGATACCTACACTTTTATAGATAATCTTTAGTTTATTTCTAGCTTCTTTTTTAAATTTGCATTCATTATACAGGTCCAAAGAGTAGTAGGGAGAGGGTATAAAAATTAGAGAAATAGAATTCTTACTCTATAGAGGAATTAGTACTGATAAAAATTAGGGAGGTAGTGACAGAGAAATAATTCTATAAAAGTATATAAGATAGCTTTACTGATTACTATCAGCCCCTACTTCCTTGGGTTAATGAATTATAGAAGATAATATTTCTAGGGACAAAACCATAGGAGGTAGAGGATACTAGCTTGTACTTAAAGCTTTCTCTTTTCCATCGGTCACACTCTTCTACCGGGCGGCTTTGCGCGAACTTAATCGGATGGCCTAAGTAGAGAGGGAGCGATACATCGCTAAGCGCCGTCAGGGTAACCCTTCATACGGCGCTTGTACTTAAAGATAACAAAGATCCTATTAGATTCTATATAATACTTAGAGGTATAGGTTAAGTACAAATTAGTAGAATAGGATATATTAGTAGAATATAGTACTCAATGCTAGCTTGTAGATAGTTAGTCTATAGCCTTAATTGTAGTATATATAATTGTAGTAGAAATAAATAGAGGCTCTAGAGAGAGATACTCTTTTCCTATTGGTCACACTCTCTAGCAGGGCAGCACTATATACGAACTTAATCGAATAGCCTAACTAAGAGAGGGAGCGATACATCACTAAGCGCCATCAGGGTAACCCTTTATACGGCCAATAGAGGCTCCAGAGAGAGAGAGATAGATACTCTTTTCTCATTGGTCATACTCTCTAGCAGGGCAGCACTATGTACAAACTTAATCGAATGGCCTAACTAAGAGAGAGAGCGATACATCGCTAAGTGCCATCAGGGTAACCCTTCATACAGCAATAGAGGCTCCAGAGAGATAGAGATACTCTTTTCCCATCAGTTACACTCTCTAGTAGGGCAGCACTATGTACAAACTTAATCGAATGGCCTAACTAAGAGAGGGAGCGATACATTGCTAAGCGCCATCAGGGTAACCCTTTATATGGTAATGGAGGCTCCAGATTGCATATTTTTCTTAAATAGTCTTCATATGAATTTAGCATTCTATTTATAAAGTATATAGGATTATAAACTCTTCTATCAAATATCTTATTAATTATAGGAGTGCCAAGTTATATATATTTATTGCATTGTGAAGGCTTCTTATAGATACCCTCCAAGCCTAATATCTATCTTTATTGATAATGGAGATCCTTCCTTTATGATCTAGATCTCTTATACCTTACAACCCCAAAAACTAATATTACCTGTAAGTGAAAAACTCAGAATAAACATATTCTGATACTAAAGATGTAAGTAGCTACATATATATAGAAGATACATTAAATAAAAAGAATTGCTTCCACTATAAAAACTTAGAGTTTTAGGAGGAAAATAGCATAGGTTAGTTGTATTTAGTCTGACCTATACATAAAGCCCCAAAATCAAAGACTGGAGTCTTATACATCAAGAGATGCTATATATAGACCAATTCTAGAGGATGGTGGCTAAACCCAAGAGAAAAAAATTAACATATAAGGGTATTTTAAGCATTTTATTAGCCTATTACCATCTACAATTACAAGAGATAGAAAGGTATAGGAAAAAGTATAGGGTAATATACAAGTAATTAGTTATGATGATATTATAGTAGTAAGAGGGATAGGTGCTAGCAGCAGGAGATAAATCTATTATTATATTAAGTTATTAATATCTATATATTTTGGAATTCCTATATCTTTATAGAGCTTCATAGTGGTAGAATTCAGGAATTGATATACTTGTTTCCTCTAGATAAGCCCTAATACTTATATAGATTACATCTAGCTATATGAAGGTTACCATAACAGTGCTTAGCAGATGAAGGTACATCCTGATACTCCTATGTATATGACTATGTCTTTGCTCTTAATTGAGTGTACACACTCTGTCTTTACAATAGTGACCAAAGAAATCCAAATTCCTAGGGATTATATCTATGATGTAGAGCTAGGTGATAACTTTAAGCTCATCATACATAATGCTAATGTCTATCTATATACTTATAGAGAGAGATAGATTTTCATTGTATTTTGATTATTAGGTCTAGGAAAAACTGCTCTTAAAAACATAGGTCATAAATTATATATAGAGAAAAAATCAAAGTATTACTATCAGGGAGACTCCTAACTAAGACTAAGATGAGAATCTTAGGCAACAGAGAACTAAACAAGACACTGAACAAGTAGTAAGCCTTAATAAACTTAACACCATTGGACTAAGACAGGGACATGAGGGAATGATAGAGGTATATTGCTATAATGATCATGAGAACTGGAGTAAGATGAATAACAAAGACAATAATACTCAAACACTTAAGCATCTAGAGAGTGTACCTACCTCTATTTAAGGGCCAAGATGCAGACTAAGAGTAGAGTAATAAAGAGAGAGGATGTATTGCAAGCTAAGCTCTAAACATCAGCAGTAGAGACTAAGTTATTATATAAAGTGGAAAGGAAAGAGAGACTAGGTACATGTGAACAGAGATTTTATTTTTTTTAATATATATATAGGAATGGCCAAGTGAAAGCGTGCACTGGAAAAGTACATTATTAAAGGATATGAAGAATAGAATGGCATAGATGTCATTTATATTTTGCGAGGAGATGGATTCCGAACATCC
>JABYPW010000737.1:0-21388 GCA_016880775.1 Phymatotrichopsis omnivora
AAAAAAAAAAAAAAAAAAAAAAAAAAAAAAAAATCAATCTTAGATAATAAAAAGCTTCGCTTAGCGAAACCGGTTCTTCATTCACTACGTTCTAAACTTCGGAATTCCAAACTTCCGAAGTTCTGAACTTCGTGCAGAACCTCCCCCTATTGTGCCTAACACACACCTGGCTTTTTTTTATTCACGCAGCCCTTGGTAAAAACTGTGGCCAAAGAAATTACTTTTCCCGGACCGGGATTTGCCGAACGCACCCTAAATACAGGCAGGTGTTCTAGTATTCACAAGGAACACGTAAAAAATCGGTTGTAAACCATCGTAGAGTTGTGAAACCGAAAGTTCTCTATCCGGTGCCGCGAAAGTCAGAATTGAATAAACTCGAGGAAGCTCTTAATGCCTATATACGGCCTGAAGAGCTTTTGAGTGTAACCTTTACTGACACAGCTCCTCTTTCCCGCGGCGCTTCGTGAAAGTCTGTCCTACGGTTACCGCAAGCACGGTTTGATATGTTATTCGGAGGTGGAGGAAAAGGGGGGGGGAAAGACGCAGTGGCACCTTGTTAACCAGTAGGCGTTAGCAAAGTTGGACAATGAGATTGGGTCCTCACACTTGCCAAGCAACGTCAATTTCAGATTGGCTGGTTCGCTAGTCTTCAGAAGCGGCAAGGGCATTCGTGAGGACGCCCTATTTTAGTTTGTCTACCGCTTGTTCCTAACGCATGCGTGATAGCCAAAACACGGGATGGAGGTAGACAAACACCAAAGCACACGGCTCGGTTTCTCGTCTCGGTAATTCTTTGCTGCATGTGTTGATTGTTTACGTTTTCCTTGTGATTTAACTTTTGTTTGCGGTTTCCTCGTTGTTTATACACAGGAGATATTCAGTTGCTGGTTTGAGAGAAATAGACATTTATACCGTACTCGTTTCTCGTAAAGTCCTAAATATCTTTGAAGTCAACATCAATATTAATAATAATAATAATAATATATCTTTAAAGTCAATATTAATGATAATGATAAGAACAATAATAATAATAATAATAATAATAACAAGCAACTTGTATCAAATAATTTATCTGTGAGAACTTTTTTTGACTAATGAAACATGAAAGCAAAGCATACGTTTCCACAACTAACTTGTTTTGGTATCAAATAATAAGCTATATCAGCGAACAATATACTCATGGTCCCCCATTTCTCCCCAACACAATAATAAGCTCACAAACATCATCTGCTTGAGCTAGTTTGAACATGCTACTTGTTTTCTGGTTTCTATACGAGGGGCATGTATCTAGCTCCACCGGATAATACTTTAAAAAATATTATATCATACCTTCCTCTACTTCTAGGTTAACATGTGCTGGCCTGGGAATAGAAAATAAATATTTAACTCCCCTAAATGCACGTCTCTTCGCTAGACTAACGGAATACTCATATATTAGGCCATATTGAATCAACGAGGAGGTTATTCTGGAACTTGAACATTGCATAGGCGAGGATATAGGTCTGAAGGTGAGGCCATCGTCAAAAATGTGTTGGACTGTAGCATAAATTATATATTTCCGTAGCACCTCCAAACCCCAATTTCAACAGGAATTCTTATCTTCACCCTGGGCTTCTGGATAAGTAATGACACATTTCCGTTTAACAGAGGGCAAAAGTAAAAGCAATGAATGCCTGACCTTTTTCTGCCTTATTTTATCTTTTGGTATGTAGTGGAGGATCTCTTTCGGTAATCTTTTTTCTCGCCGGTTAAGTCTTTGCTTTTAATTAAGTGTAAACGCCCCGCTGGTGGAAGAAGGATTTAAAACTAAGTAATATGGGAAAATAAATGTATAAAAGCAATGAATGACCACCGAAATATTCGAAGATAATCGATTACAGCAACTGTTTACGGAGTTTAAGGGGCAACGGGTGATCAGCAATCCAGAGCTTTAATATGGATATGAAGTCAACGAAACCTTATTAGAACCTCTTATCCATTTTTTGTTATAACTGACTCTTGTATTTTAGTACCGGGGATCACCATTGTGCCTGTCATTCCACAAGAATCTATTCTTTTCCTATTTTTAGCTTATTTTTTTTTTCTTTCTTTTCTTCACTATATTTGCTTTTTTCCGGGTATCGTGTTTTGTTATACTTTACTTTGCATTTAATTCTGCTATTTATTTTAATGCGCGCCCGCTCAATATTTGATGTTCTTCATTTTTTTTTCTTATTGTAACCTTGCATGCGAGCTCAAAATCTCGAAACTCGCCTTATTTGCTCCTCAGAGGTTTTTACATTTTCCTATAGCACGTTATTATTGCACAATAAAATTGGATATTTTGCTTCCACGAAAAACTCCGAACCCATCCATTCCTTTAAACCAGGTGAACAACCAAGTTTAAGCCAAGAGCAGGAGGGGTTAGGGTTGTTCAGTAGATCCATTTATCTCGGTTACCTAACCTAAACCACTTATTCGCTAAAGCATGGTTCTACTTAGACCTTTCCCATTGTTTGTGTCTAACTTAAGCTTTCCGGGTTTTTACCATAGGGCTCACATAATGCTTCCGAGTGACACCTTGTGAGGAACCTTTAACTCCACAATGAAAATGTAACAGATTTTATCGATAACTTTCTAAGTTCTCGGTTGTAATTTTCCCGAATCTGTAGCTATCGTTCCGAATCCGGATTATGAAAATGCTTCAAGGCAATATTCCGGAGGTTTGGTAACACTGCATTGAGAATTTACCCCACAATATCGACCCCTGATTCGGATAATGGGAGACAACCAATCCCTGCGATGGAAGCAGCAAGCGATGGGTACATTGATCACGAATTTTTTTTGTTCACGTTCCCGAGCAATTTCAAGGCAACCCAGTCATGGACATCGGGAGCGAGGATACAATTCAGCCTGTCTGAATACAATGTGACCTCAATCGTTTTACAGCATTCGGAGTTACCCCGCAATGCGGAAAGTGGATGAAAAGTAATATTTCTTTGCAAGAACACCTGCAGATGTTTGTCTTGCAGCATATTAGGCCTAGAGTTCCCAACTCATTTCCCCTCCGAGTTTTTTGCCGTAACCGCGGGATTCAAGAGCTGCTCATCATTCCCAAAGCACGAACTATGAAGTTTTCGATGTCCATTATATCGATCGTTGGGTTGATGACAGCCGTCGTTCAAGCAGCGCCAATAATGAATCAGCTCGGGGGGGAACAACTGAATGTGCGCCAGGACGTGAAAGAGAGTGCGGTTTTTTTGTTGGCCGGAGATTCTACAACTGCTACACAACGTTCAAATGGTGGAGGTACGTGGCGTAAAAAAATTTGTATATATTATTCGTTTGGAAAGTGAAACTAATTGGCACGATGTCACAAAGGATGGGGTGATGGATTCAAAAACTATACGTTAAAGAGTCCTTCGTTTGCGATCAACTATGGACATAATGGAGCAACGACAGGATCCTTTATCGATGGGGGAGATTGGGCCACGGTTTTGGGTAAAGTGGAAGAATATTCGCCAACCATGGAGGCCTATGTTACGATCCAGGTATCCGTAGTTTCCACTCGCACCCTCCCATTTTTTTTTTTCCATTGGTCTCTGGATTATTACAGATATTGGTAGTCGAGGAAATTGAGAGGCAAAGTTAGATCTAGGACTAATATACGGCTCTTCCCATAGTTTGGACATAACGATCAAAAAAAGACGAATTATGTTGAGACTTTCAAAGAAAATCTCCGAAGAATGATCAGCGACGTTCGCACCGCAAACGGTAATCCGGTAAGTACTCAAAACTCACACACCTCCTTAATATACCTTTTCTTTATTCTGATACTCTTTGTGTGCTCCTGAAGATTATCGTTACTCCGCTATCTCGCCGTAACTACCGTGCGGATGGAACGATCAATGATACTCTTGCACCTTGGGCAGGGTATGCGGTTGAGGTTGCGAATGAGATGAGTGCGCCATATATCGACTTGTTGGGCGCTTCCATCGCCTACCTGGAGAAAATTGGGGAGGAAGCAGCGCGCAGGTTGGATCTGGTAAAGGGAGATTCTACACATACAAATGTGAACGGATCGATAGTCTTTGGGCGAATGGTTTCGGATCTTATTATTGAACGTTTGCCGGAGGTAAATGCTTGGGTTCAACCTAATGAAAAGCTGAGCCAGGATATCAAGAATGGCGTGCCTTCTTACTAAAGGTATGGTGGGAAAAGGTTTTTGACGCAAAGGTTATAGGTAGATGTTTTACCACTGTATCGAGTACATTTGCCTGTAATAACGAATAACGCTTTATGATAAACCAAACTGCTAATAGAATGTCCAAGTAAAACATTCCTACTTGTCTCTCATAGACTAATACATTTACCGCGCCGAAAGCCGACAAACATGATATCACACCTCCGCGCACTTGCGTCAGTGTTTACAGATCCTGCAAAACACAAATTTAAACACAATACAAAACTCCAGACATCGGCTATAGCCTGTTCTTGACTAACATTAGATATGGTTAAGAATCTTATTCTTTCCCATCGCTAATCAAAGCAATTTCCTGAAGATATACAAAAAATACTCTTGTACTCTGTTCAAAAAGTATCGTCGTTCGAGGCTAGTCTCGATCTGCTATATAATTACAGACCGGAATGCATGAATACGAAAAAAAAACAAAGAAATAGATTGCGTTGAGATTCGCCAGGAATGCCTAGTAGTATCCACGAACTCTGGCAAAAATCACGCAACCTTGTGACTCTGTGAGCGCAAAAAGCATGCCGGGCCTACCGGCAGAGAAGGCAAGAGGAATTCTAAATCCAGGTTCCTACCTTCGTCGTTCTTAAAGTTCATCTGAACCGCACTCAAATCTATCAGGGATCAGCAGTGAGATTGCCGAGAATCGCAGATTTCAGTGAACCGAGATGAGTGGGGCCAATGTCCAAGGTCATTTTTTTTTTTTTTGCCGAGGTGCCGAAAATGCTTGAATTTGCATCACGGAGGGTCGCGAACGGCAAGTAATTCCGGAGGAGTATACGTATAAAAGTTATGCTAAAATAACGGTCAGATAGATTCTCATAAAATGGTGTGAAGGGCAAGAGGGGGTGCCCATAATTTGGTGATACGCTTATACCAATACAGATCTAAGTTTAAACGTTGAGATATTTAATGTAGCTTTTTTCAAAATTTCACCGGGAATATTAGCCTCGTGAGTCTCCACGTATAAGTACTATAGCAGGATTACATATATCCAATGTCAGTTTCGGATTTGCTTGAACGAACGAATTCAGAATTCCTCTTACGGTAAGTCTTACTATAAGCTAGTGGAGTGACGTAGGTATGAGTATTTCCACAAGGATGCGCAAAGCTACGGCCAGCCTAAACTTTCTACACCATATAAAGCAGAGTATCGGAAATTTTGGTGCATTAATTGTGCTGAAGTTCTCTTCCTGCTCGCACTGAACGGTGAAGTAGCTCCTGATGCTGTTTCACAGCTTGCAGAGGTTGGTCAAGCGGAATATAATCTTGACTTCTACTGATCAAAATGTTTTAGTTTCTTCTGAAGATTTGTCTCGTTGTCAAGTTCTATTCTCGTATGCTGTAAAGCCTCACCGGGGAACCCGGTAAGCTCGCAATGCACACGCCGTAAATCCATGAATAACAAAAAAAAAAATTGCTTTGGAATTACATTGTAAGGTGTCGCGAAGTTTTGTAATTAGTAATAATTCATAGTATTGGTATTTCGGGAAAAAAAATTTCACGATTTTCAAGCGTCATGGATGCGGAAACACCGACTTTAGGGGGGAAAAGCGAGATCCGAAGCCTCCGAAGATTAGTCAAGTATAAGGAAATCTTTTCACGAAAAGTATTCACCTAGCGCGATTGCTGATTACAATCCTAGGAAGATTACTACTCTTAGTTTGAACTGGATTACAGAACATTTTCCCCGTATACTTAAGGGGGGGGGAAAAAAAGAAGAAAAAAAAAAAAAAAGAAAGATGGGTCGATGATCACCGCCACGTGGTCTGTCAATAGCTTGACCATGTTACAGCAGGTAAGAAGCGGTGAGTTCACTTTTTTTTTCCTATAAATATAAGTATATATATTCCAATAATAATAAAGAAGATTCTAGAAGTCGTCTACCCTCAGGACATTTTTGAGTTAGGAGAAAGTCAGGACAGATGTCGTCCCGCTACTTTCATTTAAACCTTTGGTGTGCATAGTCTCCTCAACAAACTACGGAACGCAAAAAAAAAAAAAAAAAAAAAAAAAAAGGCGGAACCTTGCTTGAATGTCATATATGCTCTGGCCCATTCGACAAGACTAATACTCGGTCAAGATGCTGGCCAGTTGCCAATGGGCCGGCTTGATGACTAATTGACCTGAAATTTTTTGATACAAACATATATCCGTAAAATTCTCGGACGTATGTACCCGTCGGCGAAAACTATATCACCCTTTCACATCTTTGTTTATAGATAGCGCTTTTGGGTCTTACTCACCTGGAGATTTGGGAAGACATCTGAACAAAAATTCGAGGTCTCACGTGGGTGTATGGTACGAGTGCATGCACAGGGGTGGGCCGGTCGGGGAAGGCCGACAGTCGAGTGCTCGCTTCCGAGGTGAATACATAGTTTATGCTTCCGATATATCGCACCAGCCTTACTTACAGCTTTGGCATACTCCGACCGTGGTGGTTTGTCATTCAATTCATCTCCTCTCACTCGGGTATTGAAACCCGACATGCCATACGTCTCTTATCGCTCTTCCCCTCATTCCCTTACCCTCCTTCAACTTTCGGTCCTCTTCATTCCCTTACTCTCCTTTAACTTCCTGTTCTCCTTACGTTCTTATTGTTTACTTTATTTTCTACGACCTATTCCCCGTTCCGTATGTATATGTACTTAATCTCCCCTACAACCTTTCCCGTCACTTGTCGTAGACCCTCACCCAAACGGATTCGATGCAAAAAATGGATTCAAAACAAATCAGACATTTTTCGCCACCGAACCAGACTCACTATTAGTTAATCCGTCATGTGGAAATTACTCACGACCAATTCGACTATAGGTGTAAAATTGCTTGATTAAGTCGTAAATCGCGACTCATCTGCTTATAAATCGTCGCCCAGTATCGCGAATCCCATAACATGATTGCTGCTGTAAAATTCCACTTATAACTTCGCAGCGGAGATTGTGCGATTATATAATATGGAAAAATGTGACTAGCTTTTTCATACGCCATCGCTAGTTATACCTTTTTTTTTTTCCTTTTTTTTAAAAAAAATATTTCTTGTGGGTAATGGGTTTTATATATATACCAACGCCATTCCCCAGGCTACCTCCAGCGAGTGGTTTGGCCTTGTCGCAAAGAACTATGACTTTGTGAATTGGCCCACCTCTTAGCCGAACTGGCAATCTTGAAGAGAGGGCCAGAAAACATATAATTCACAGATACTGGAATTTGTAATTCATGATTAGCGAAGTTGTGGGGAGCGGATGGAAAGCATTAATAAACTAATGTAATGAGTAAGAAATAGAGTGCATGTGATTTAACCTCCGAGTAGTATAGACATATAGCAAAGCTTCTGTTTGTTTTTTTTGTTTTTTTCGCGAATCTTGCGAAATTCGAAAACATAGGCTAATATATGTATAGATAAGCCAACGCAAAGCAAAGTTGGTTCCAAGGTGATATACAAAATTTCATATTCTATTAGAGGTGCGGTAAATTCCACGCTAGGATTATGAACTTATCTGGTATGCTTTTGGACTTCAGACCTGTAGTCCATTGCGCCGTGAATCCCATGCTAGAAAACAGTAGAATTTTGATAGATTATCTGTACCTGTACTATTTCTACATAAATTGGATGTTGCTCATTATCTAGGCGTCGACAAGAGCAATGATAAATTCTTGAGGACCGTGGTAGTAGGGTTACATTGTGCTTCGTTTTGCGTAGACTAAGGTGCGCGGTGCTTGAGCTGATATTTGAAGATCAGCTCGCCTCTATGCTTAGACAAAATGTTTCAGTTCTTTCTGCTGAAGCATTAACTTTAAACTTCTCCTCATCCTCGTCCTCTTTCGATGCTGCCTTCCATCAATGACGAACATTTTAGCGCAAAGTGTCGACAAAAAAATCGAGTGATTGCGATTGACTGTAAAATTGTCTGGTGAGAGACATCCACTAATCTTTTAAGTTCCCATGCGAATGCCTGGTTGTTTATCTTACTGCGGACTTGCGCGAGATTTTGTGTCTTGCTTGTGCTTCTTGTTTTGTATCCCTGGTGCAATATGGGAAATTGGAATATGCGCCTTTAACGGTGGGATATTCAATTTGTTGCGGTTTATTTATTTCCGTTTACTATTGCAATTGCTGACCATGTATTCTCACTCGTGTTTTTTTCCTCGCCGGTATTTATGCTGTCTCTTTCACCTATTGTGGGCTTTCTTTCTTCTTCCCCCTTCAGTTCTGTTACAATTTCATTATTCGAGTAAAATCTTTCTCCACGCACTCGCATCTTTATATCTCTTGCCATATCTGGAATGAAAATGAAACATTACATGTAAAATCCACAGCGACAGATAGTAATATGCCAAGTTCATCATTGACAGAAAGAGGCCTCATGTTCGCGCGGCTTCTAGTTCTACGACTACTTAGCGGAAGACCACAAGCAACCGACTCGATTGCTATGGCTCACAATTAACTAAACCTAACTACACTGAGCGACTATTTTTTCCCCGTAGTGTTTCACTCAGCTCGAAATAACAGTGCCAATGGAGAAAAATCCGACAACCTTCCGCAAAGCAAGTCCGGCGGGAGTAAAAAATATAAAAAAAAAAAAAAAAAAAAAAAAGAGAAATATGCAAGCCTCCTATAAACACGTTTTCCTAGATCCTTCTCTAACTGTTACCTCCGCACCTTCCCTTTCCGCTGCGCCTTTTCAACTCAGTCGTTTCTTGTAACTTCCTCCCGTTTCCGTCACCACACTTCTTATCTGCAAATCGCCGCATAACACGCAGAATGTTCGCATCAGTATCAATATACTTTTGACGCCTCGTGCGGAAGCTGGTTAGACCTTTAACTAACATTAAATTTTCCCAATCATGATTACTTCACCAAATACACGTACATGTACGGGCCAGCTGTGGTCTTTTATTACGCATACCAAGCCGAGCTCTCCTGTAGACTGGCTGAAGCATCATCAATAATCACTAGAGTGCACCACACTAATCGATAGCATGTATACAAAATATGCAGGCACGCGCAGGCCACAAGCTCTTCAGATTACATGCCATGTATTTCGCTAGACAAATTTCATTTAACGTTATTGCTACAATTTTTTTTTTTTTGTTTTTTTTTTGTTTTTTTGAACCGCATATACGTTTAATTTTGATTGTATAGTGATATCTGTGCGTTTCTGTAATGCCAACTTTTTTACCTAAATATTCTTGCCATGGTCGTACGCGATTTTTCCGTTACCGCGGTCGTCGTTGTCGCCGAGATTGTTTTTGGTATTTGGCATGCCGTACAATGTTTCTTGAAGGGGCGCTGCCAGAACACCTAACCCCGTGAACCAACATGAATTATTGTGACTCGGCGCTTTTTAATAATATATTAATTTATAAATGCGATTCCACCGGGAATAATGGATAATTTGCGGCAGGCGGAAAAGCTCGGTAACGCATACATTTCGCGGCTATTAAGAAATTCAATTAATAATGATTGTGCGCTAATAAATGCTTCAACTTCATATCCCCGATTCTCTATCACCTTCGGAGAATCGATGTGACTGTATCCTTCTTTTCCTGATCTATTTTTTCTCCCATCCCAGTCCACACTTATATGTATTTTTATATAACGGCGGTTATCTTGTATTTATAAATCATGCCTAAGCTTCCGCAAATATAACCAACCACTGCCAACAGATCTGGTAAACTAAAATTAAATAATATGAAAACACAAATTAGAAGCTCTCACATCCGCTCTCGTGAAGCTCGCTATAAACTTTACTCCCGCTATCTAGTAAACATTTAATAAGTTTTGAAGCACAACATGTGTATGTACATGACCCAACGACAAGTACAAAGTGCCGGAACGCATAAGTATTAACGAATGAAACATCATTAAAAAAAGATTATAATTAATTGTGAGAAAGAGACCAATTTCACTCTATAATGGCCTGCGACTACAAAGTGTCTTCCGAATTACATTTGTTTAGAGATATCTGTGCTGTAAGAGTTGGTTAACGATAGGTGATTTGCGTGGGTATGGGTAGAAACGAAGGCTTGGAGGCACGGAGACCTGGTGAAGCTACATGCAGACTTTGTTTGTTGCTTTCATTGAGCACGTTTGGGCGGCTTCTGTCTTTGGCTCCGCTTGTGTTTTCTGTATCGCGCGCATTTGGATTTTTATATAGAGAAGGGAGTTACGCAAAGGGCGAATAGACAAGCAAGCTTCTACCTGTCCTTTCGCGCATTTGATTCTTTCACGCGCACACGGATAATCTTCCAGAAAACTTTTGTCTTCAATGGTTGTATACACAAGAGACCATATATATGGACACTATCCTGACGCGTGAATAACCCTTAAGTGAGACTATATAGTGAGATTATTCGAATTCGAATTCGATAAAATGTGTAAATTTATTTTCCGAACGTAATAGCCTTTGAGTACCTGTATATATACTTATGTAGTACACCGCAGAGATGTGGCCAGCTGGACCCAACTGGAGCGCACGGCTTCGTCCATCTGAATCCAGTATGTCACCCAGGCTGGTCCCAGATGGTGACCAGCTGGCTACAGCTTGTAGGGAGCGCCAAGAATGCCAAGGTTTTTCGATGTATTGAGACGGCGCCGCATTAGCTTGCATTACGTTTCGCAACTTTGCCAAATAGAGAGGATATCTGGTTCCTGGTCACGCACGTTTATGAGGTTCGATAGCGAGATTTATTTTCAAATTGTTTTATGAGCAAGCTTATATTACTACTACCGCAAAGCTACAAATACACCGAGAATTTATAACAACGACGTAAATAAATCTGAAAAAAGAAAAAAAGCACTATAGACTACCCTGAAATGATTCATTATCACCAACCTCATCTTCCTCTGCTTCGGCTGCCTCCTCTTCTCCTCCGGAATCGGCACCGCTAGCCACAATGTCTCGGTCGGTGTTGTGTTGAGGATCTGCGATATCAATGTCCGAGGAATAATTATCGTGGTCCGGTGGTGGAAAGTGAATATTATCGCTTTCATAGATTTCCTGGATCCTAAGTTTAAATGATTATAAGTAAAAGCTGCATAAAAATATTTTTACTTTTCTTTTTTGTTTCTTGTTCTATTTCTTTCTCTTTTTTTATTTTTTATTTATTTTTTTTTGGGGGGGGGGGAAAGATTCCATACTCTTTTAGAATATCTTCGTTGGTTAAATTCCGGGACTTTCCAAGGGCAAGCTATTTCCATACCATTTAACAAAATGCAGTACCCTGCAGCTTCTCATGTCTTTCAAAAACATATAAAAACACCTTGTGCTATGATTCATATTCAGCGAAAAAAGTATATAAAAAAAAAAAAATTAGAGATAAAAGGGAGATGGAGGAGTACCCATCTTGCTGCAGACATCCGCATTTGTTGCCGATGCTCGGATCGGGATTTTGGGTAGATTTTTGGCCAAATTCTTATTGCCAATGCCTCTGCTAGTAAATGACCATGGCAGCGAATGGATTTCCAGATATGACCACATTCTTCTGCAATTATCTGGAAGCTGTCCAAAGGGCCCTCGCCAAGGAGAGGGCAAAGGAATCTGGATCGAAGAAGCGTAAGTACTCCTAAGCCTCCTAGGCACACGCTAACTTGAAAAGGATCCACATCGACTGATTGGGGCTGCTTGAAGAAGCCCCAGGGGATAAGCAAAAAGCACGAACAGTCGAAGTCGGCGCACTCCCAAAAGTCTGAAAAATCGAAGGGAAAGGGAAAGAAAGACTCTGGGAAGAGGTTGCGGAAACAAGAAGGCAAGTTCAAAACTCCAAGACCCCTTGGTGACCTAGATCAGAGCCTGACTACTACTCCAGTATGAATAGGGATAGTGTATATGGGTTTACATTTTTAAACATGAATAAAAAAGATTTCATTGGTATGCCTTTCTGTGAAGTTTT
This sequence comes from Phymatotrichopsis omnivora, assembly GCA_016880775.1. Taxonomy (NCBI): domain Eukaryota; kingdom Fungi; phylum Ascomycota; class Pezizomycetes; order Pezizales; family Rhizinaceae; genus Phymatotrichopsis; species Phymatotrichopsis omnivora. Next base: position 12,122 of record JABYPW010000737.1, read on the forward strand.
CATGGGTGAAGACGTGATGCTACTGTGCAACATCAAATATGCTATCAGGTTGAATGGTAAGTTCATCCTCCACACCAAACCCTTCATCTCCTCTGAAGGAATTGACATGGCATGGAGCGAACTTTCGCAACAATGCTGCAACCATGCCTACTATGGCGACGACTCGGAGGTGCCGTTTCTCTACCTAGCTATAGGTGAAGAAGTTCCAGAAGACCTATAGGTTTATTCAGTGGAATGGGCTCTTCAAGTGGGCAAGGAGGAACTACGACAGCAAGTAGCTCTCCTAAACCCAGCCAACAGCTCACACCTTAATCCATAGGTGCACCACATTAGACGTTACCTCACGGATAACAAGTTAATCGTAACTACAATCGACAAAAACCTTGGCGTCGTCATCTTCACGAGAAAATGGTACCTTGGCATGGTAAGATCCCACCTCGCCGATACAGATACTTACGTGGAATGGGGAAAGGCACATGAATACATGGCAGTCACATTGAGCTGGATACTAATCAATACTCTTGTAGCAGAATTTAAAAACACAGTGTCCAGTGATGAACTGGGGAGCGCCAGCAATATCAACGATATCAAAGGCATAGTCAACTATATCGTGAAAGCGGTAGAAGAGAAAACTCTCATCTTCCCATCCTTCAAAGTGATCCCTAAGATCTACAAAAATCTGTAGGGGTCACACCCGATCATACCATCATTCAATTGGGTTATGGCTGACGCAGCACATGTGGTTGACATGGCACTGCAAAGTACATCAGCAAGTACCTGCACCTCCTAACGAACAGTGCTCAACTTGCTGACGAAATTGCATATCACAGTGTTTCCAACGTCGATAACGATATCTATCTGGTCACTGGAGACATCCAGAGTTTTGACACCAACATTGACACAGACATTGCTGAATGAAGAATCGAAATGATCCTCTGTGCAGACAAGGGAGTAAGTACTGAAGCCTGTAACTTAGTGTTATCACTTCTAGGCTATGTTATGGATAATAACTTTTTCCAGTTTGATAGCAATCTGTACTACCAGAAGAAAGGACTCGCCATGGGCTCTGCATGTAGCGGCACCATCGCTAATCTATATCTTGCGTCTTATGAATGAACCCTCCTCTATGGTAAGCTGGCTAGCTTACTTATCTATAAGAGATATGTTGACGATATCTTCATGGTTGTTAAAGGGAAGGAAAATGCCGACTGATTCATAGGGTCTTTTCAATTCCCCCCTCTAAAAATCAGTTGGGAAGTTTCTCAGCAAAGTATTACTTACTTGGACATGGTAATATTTTTTAGGAGTGGCATGCTAGAGTCTCCATTCTTGCAAACCAAGCTACACCGAAAGCTGGGAAACAAGCACATATATATCCCATGGTGCTCAGCACACCTAAAGAATGTTAAAAAAGCCTTTGTAAAAGCTGAGTTCACCCGATTCACACTAATCTGCTCAGAAGAGGGCAGTTATGAGGAAGCTGCTGACCTTTTTAATGAGAATTTGATCCGGCATGGATACCCGGAAGAATTTGTTGCCGCTATGCGCAAATTAGTAAAATATGCCCACCAGAAGGTTGCTTTGGATGAGCTCAACTCCGAAGATAAGTCCCCTCAGCCCCTATATTTACTAGCTAAGTACAATAAAGTATAGGAGTACATTAACACGAAAGAGATCTTTTCAGAAATGTCACGATTGTGTTGCTATAGCGATAAGGGAAGTACCATCTCTAACTCTCGTCTCATTAAGTCTATGAAAAGAACACAGAATATGTTCGATCTATACTCTGTGTGGAACAAAGAAATAATTGCTAATGAAGAAGATGTCTAGGTGCTATGGGCTCTGGGTCCTCCACCCCAAACAGTCGCCGATAGACCAGCATGTGACCACCGAACAATCTAGCTTAGTACCCTACAGGGAGTCCCTTTTGTCTTTAAACTTTAGCGATGATGATGCCTTGGCCATAGCGGGCGATGCACTGTAAAATGTGCTGAACTCTGGTTAGCCACTACCATTACAAATGTTAATCAAAGCCACACCAAATCTATCTGGGGACTAGGGAGAGCGGCGATGTGATGTTACTTATGTTCAACATCGGTAGGGTACTAAGTAACCCATAAGAGCGCAACGTGAATAGCACTCCCATGTGATTGGCTCCCAATAGGGAAGCGGTGATCTGAAAAGTTGCCCCGACTAGAGCTCGTTCATTGTGTCTTAGCCCATCAGGCCTACGCGTTTCATTAGGTGTATACTGGTGTCTAAGTTAGTATTTTATTCCCTCTTTCAAGCAGAAGTTGTTCACTACGTTAGAATTAGCAAGCTAACCACTATTCCTTGCTGAACAGGCAACATCGTTTTTATTTTTTCAAACTCACACGCTCACTAACTGGGTGACCTACGGCCACCCTCTAGCTTAATTTGCTTATGTTTGTTTGAAAAAATATGGCTAACACTCTAGTGAGCACGCCTTGATAATGTATCACCTCGTCAAGATCTGAATACTAAGAAATTGTGCAGGGAAGCACGATTTTTCGCCAAGGCGCTAACCCGATAGGGCAACTATAGCTGAGATTACTTAGCAATTTATAATCTATTACTAAGCATCACTAATCACTGACTGATTTTTGTTTAGTGGATGTTCCGATATACCCCCAGAGTCACATTACCTTGGCCTGAAACTTAACCGAATACCCGTAGTTATCCGTGGATAGCCGAACCCACTTCCGGTTTCACCCAAGGAAAAATTTACTTAAATAGACCCCATTCCCACCCACAGTGACGAGTTCTTTTAGGATGAAAAAAGTTAACTACTCAGGTTTTAACTTTTAGGTACCAAACGAACTACGCATCCTCGAACCAGTTTTAAATCCTTATCTTTTAAAAAAATTAATGGAAACTAATCTTAAAGGGGGGGATTATAGGAGAATTTAGATTATTTACTAATGGGAGTTCTCTTCTAGGCTGAGTACCTAGGATATAGTTGCAACGGTTATCATATGTACACAGAGTTAGGGACTGATATAAGTTGGGAGTGATAGCTGTTCATTGTTTTATAAGTTTTTTTATATGCTTTTACATTAAAAATAAACAACAAAATCTCAGGCTTACTTCTATTAATATTAGATCCAGTATCGTTTACTGGAGTTGAATCTCTAGAGCTATGCCCTAGAAATTGTTTTGCTGCTGGATTTAGGGTTTCTTTCTCTGTTTGGCAGCAATGGTGAAGGTAATGTTTGATCAACTAGGCTTCTCTCCAGATAGGTATCCATTATTGTTCAGGTGAGATTGGCTTTAATGTTGTGACACTTGAGAATTCGTATACAGTTGTGCCTGCAGTGGCAGTACATTGCTAACAGGACTAAGGTACTGGTCTAGATATGAGTTATAGTAGATTTCTGTCCTTGATTCTGTTTAGTAAACTAGTATTAGCATTTACCTCTAGTAGCCAAAGTTGTAAGGTTATTACAAACCTTCTGACTAATGTATCAAAGGAGCAAAAGTTTGTTCATTTCAGAGAGGATCAAGCTAAGTATTGATTCTACCTTGATTATTTAAGTTTGCCATTTTCAAAATTGAAGATAATAAAAAAAAAAAAAAAAAATATGTGTCAGAATGTTGTTTGTTATTATTTTGGTTTGCTGCAAAGTTGAAAAGGATGGAATATGTATTATACTTAAGTACATATTTAATAGGACAATTGGCTTACTAAGTAACAACTAGTATAATAAGTTTAGACAAGAAATAATATTAACTGATATTATATTTTTCATATTAAAAAATCAAGAAATAAAGGAAAAAATGACTAGCTCTATATGAAAAGAAAACTCTCAATCTAATAAAGCTTGAAAATATTATTGTAAAACACTTTCCAGTCACTATGCACCTAACATTTCCTATAAACATCCTCATGCTCAACTCTCTATGCATTATTTATTTCCCTTATACTACAATGATCATCACATAAATTCTGGACATTGTAAAGTCCTCTTACCTCATTACATTGAAATATAAATAATAATCTAGTAGGCATTAGGAAGGGGTATTTTAAGCTTACATCTGATTCATAAGAATTTGATGAATAAAACTTTTCTACAATTACCCAAGACCTATCAGGAAAATTATTGATGGTATTGACACTTTCTGCACCAATAATCTAGCATAATTGAAAATATGTATCATTCCAGTAAAAAAAGGAACCTTTTTTTGCTTAAAATATTTGCCCATCTTCATCAATTCTAAGCAATCGAAAAAGAGAAAAAATTTCCCTATGTATATTTCCTTCATATAGAAGTTCCTAAACTTCAACATTCATAGCCTGACACTGTACATTTTGAGACATTAGTATCCGTTCATGTGGAATCACTCTTGCAGGTCTATAGCTTGTTTGAATATCTGTTAGCCCTAGCTCATATGCAATTGGGTCGCTATCCAGTAATTTTTGAAAACTACAGCTAATATGTATCATGTGATTCAATTGTGTATTTTTCCAAATCCCTCTTTACACCATAAAACCTAAACCCATATGTGTTGCCACAATATGTACTGTATCATGTGATAGGGATTTACGATTAGTGTACTCAAGTATATCTCTTAGATATGAATTTACTGACTCTTCATTCTCAGTATGTGAGTTTGTTAATGGCCCAAATCTTTCTACCCTGGTAGGTATGTGTGCAAGTAAGTAGAACTTTGGTTTTTTGCAAAATCTACTGCATCCCACACTTCAAATATTTTAAAGAGTAATCTTACATGTTATGCTACTTCTTGTAACTAGCTTTCAAAGTCAGGGATAGTGGAATGATATAAAAGAACTGTAAGCTCCCCTAATAAAATAAAAAGTTTTATTATGACAGCTGTTTTGCTGTGAGATGAAGGTAGCACAATTGAAAGTATAAAAGAGAGGACCTGCATAACGATTTTGAAGTCACTGCCAATAGATGATCCATTCCAGTATGCTACCCAACAACTATTAATTCGTACTTTGAAACAATCCCAATTGAGAGAATCTGTTACAAGATATATTTTTTCTTTAATTTTATTGGACACTGAAGAAGAATAAGATATTAGAGTCTTTAATACGACCTTGCATAGCCTAAGTAACTATGAGTGCAGGCGCTCATATGAACTATCTCTGAGGGGGTCTACTCTAGGAATGCCATAAAGCAGAGTTATCTGATGCTTTATTGTTAACCCAAATTCTCCAGACTGACCAAGTGTAGCAGGATTTTGGTCATGCATTATCTTCAATAAGGTTTTTACTTGTAATCTATTTTGGGGGTCTTTCACCGCTAGCACACAAGCAGTTTTTGAATGCTAGTGTTGAATATTTGTAGAGGAACTCCCCACCCTTTCAACTTTCTCAAATAGACATACTCTACATAGATAATTAGATTTCCAAAGATGGTTACAAGCATCAGAAGCAGCAGGATTATCAGCCTTGAGTTAGATTATAGAGCCAGTAATAATTGATGACCGAGAGGTGCTAGCATCAAATCCAACAATTCCTCACTGCAGATGAATAACTTCATTACGAATAGGTGGCAACAAAAATAGAGACAGCATATCATGAGATATTGACACCATTTGAATACTTGAGGCGAGACTAAGGATCTGTTAATATATACATAATTAGCCTTTCTATTTTCTTAATGCTCATAAATAAATTCCTTGCTAGTACTTTTTTTTTCAAGGTTGTGGTTAGAATACTTACATTACAAGGTAGTCCTGCTGCAGAAATTGCAGTCACCTCATGGGGATTCCATTTTTTTGAGCAGTTCCCACTCATGCTATCTTGCTACAAATTAAGGTTAAACACTTTTACTGGTGCTTTAATTGTGGTTTTACATAACTGGCTATACCAATCACGATTTATTTTTACTGGATGAGGGCTGAACAGTTTCTCAAAAAGTATCTCATTAAGTAAATAAAATGGCACATTTCTGGTAACACTTCATAAATAGTGTATTGACCACCTATTGGGTTTTTGTCTCGCGTGGCTTCAAATACTGCAACAACCGAATCTGCAAGAATTGTAACCTCAGGGCCATATACATTTTCACCAGAACTTGATATTTGGAGGCAGACACTAGTTGATGACAAAACAGACAGAGGCTAGAGGGATAAGATTTTGTGAGCCATTAACAACTTGAATTGCATGTCTGCGAAAGACTCCATAGCGCATTTGCTCAGTGTCTATATGGTTCTCGTCGAAAATTAAAAATTTTAAAATAGAACCAAACCAAGCTTCTGAACTATCATTTAGTATGATATATGGGCATTGGAGTTGAGGTGTTAAGTTCCATTTTTGTGCAGTCCAGATATCCGAATATCTTCGTATATATTTATGGCCATCGGGTGATGCAACGTCTTGAATATCGGTGATGGGAGCTTCCTGTAATGTGGCTGCAATGGACGGAATGGCTAATTGCATATGTATAATGTCACATATACTAATATGATAAAAAGGAACTTTCTGGGAATTCTGAGATAGATGCCGGAATACTCGTGGCCTTGGAATTTTTTTACGGAATTCAAGTACGCTTTTCATAGAGGGTATTGGGTTGGTACATAGTTGCTCAAGTATCCACCAGATATACTGCAATTGTTTATGCAAGAAACATAATCCCCGTATGTTCGTAAGTATGAATAATAACAAGAATTCCTTCGATTCGAATGGAAAATATTCGTTTTCAGGCTCGAAAATCTTATTTTCGCCATGCGTTGATGGTGGGCGAAAATAATCACTCGGCATAAAATACTCAGAATATCCATAAGTCGACTCACGCATCTGTTCTCCAGTAAAATCCATGGTTTCTACCGATTGTTGCCCATCGTCCGTCGCATAGATATCATCGTAGTCGTCATCATATTCTACTGGAAAATCCTCCCATCCAAAATCCTCCTAGGGTATGAAGAAATCATCTTGACCGCTCCCAGTGTTTACGTTAGGCATGCTTTGCATTGTAGGTCGTGGATTGGAAGGCAGCGTAAACTCATCCATATCGCGAAGATTCTCCTCCGTGGCAATAAAAGGTTCAAGGGGTTTGAAAATCTGGTCACCGCGAATAGTCGAAACTCGAGCATTATAAAGCTGGAGCTCAGCCAGATTTTTCTCTAGGTACTGGGACACAATAATGGAGATGTCATTCTGAATACAAAACTGTTGCCATTCCTCATATAAATCACTTGTCACCACAGCTTCAGTGTTCGCTTGCAGTCGCATGTGAGAGTGTGAAATCAAGTGTTTCGATAAATGGTACTTCGTACACAAGACAACAGAATCGCCACGGCTTGTACGACAGAGAGGACATGTAAAAGGCATTTTTGCTCGGTCGGAAAGTAAACTGGAAGTGGGAGTTTTTTTTTTTTTTTTTGCTTAAAATTGGGGATTATCAATTGTCCGTTATAGTGTTGATGGGAGTGGAGATTCAACTCAAAAAGAATGACTGAAGGGTGATATATACCACTTCGGAATGAAAACAGGCATAACACGTAGCATATGTTCCTGTACTATTCCTTTTTAAGACTAATGTTGCATGCGGTGTTCGGTGACACATGCACACTAACCCCCATTTTCTGTGACCAGCTGGCTCCAGAAGCACCAGCTGGACCCAGCTGGCCATGTCTCTGCGGTGTAATTGGCACCAATGTCAAAGTAAGACAAAGCAAATCCAGACGTAAGTTCCTTTTACTTTTAGTATTACGTAGGGACCTAACAGCGTGTTTTCAGGCCCCCAGTCCCGCTTTGATGCAGTTTCTTCTTTCAAATTTTCCCGCTCCCTAGTACTTCTTTTCCAAACACCCTTCTGCGGCCATTGAAAGCATTTTTCCACTCCCATCTTCCTTCACACTCAGGTTATCCAGTTTGTTTGAATTATTTTCACATACAACAAAAAAAAACGATGCGTCTCCCATCTGATATTCACATGCGAGTGCTCTCCGCCGAAGGTCTCCAAGCCAACAATGGTGTCGTCGGGCAAGGCTCCGCATATATCGGAGGAATCGCGGATTCGGTGAAAGGGGGAATGATCGGGCAATGGCTCTCCGCCTTGAATGAATGGCTATTTAGTCCTCGTTGAGTCACCGTTTAAACCTTGTTGATATTTTCTTTCGATGATTAAGGGGAGACATGTAGTCTTTAGCAAGCCACCTGCTAGAGTACCCAATGCATGCGATGTGTTCCCTTCTCGTCTTTCTGCGATTGAAAGAATATTTTTGTCCATGTTAGACTCGGCTTGTAGCATTCATATGCAACTAATGTTTTCAGGCGTTGTTTCATGGTCTTGTGTATTAAGAATTTCGAAGATGGAGTGATCTTGGGACTGACTTTATTACCGCCGGAATTACGCGATTTACAGAATCACTGACACTGGCAATCATTTGGATTTGCATCGTCATGGGGATTTTAATTATTGCTTATTGTCTCGGATTTGGACCTGCAGGAGTTGTTGCCGGTTAGTGGTTTTCTAGCTATATCTTTTCCGTTTATTTTATTTTATTTTGTTCTACTTTATTGTGTCTCTGGAGGTCGATGCTGATGGTAATATTTTGACAGGAACGGCGGCGGCAGCATTCCAGTCATACGCGTATGGCGCGTTTACACCTGCAGGAAGCATCTTTGCAATTTTAACTTCGATGGGTATGCTTGGGCTGTTGATACCGGCGGCTTGGATAGCGGGGATGGTGTTGGCAACTATCGTTGTGATAATTTGTGGAATCTTAGGGGTGGGGAAGTAGTGAGCGAAGCGTTGCATGAGTAGCTCAGAGGATATGATATTGGAGATGTGAATTGGTTTGTGCAGTTTATTGTATGGTTTGCCAAACTAGTACATGTGATAAGGTCTTGGTTGAAAGGGGTGAATTTTTATGGAAAATGAAGTATTTGAAATCGTTAGAGAATAGCGCTAGAAGAGGATTCTTTCACTGTGGAGGGTTGTTGACGCCCCGGTGTAAACATAAGTTGCAAGACGTTTGTAGGACTTCGCTCGGAACGACCTCCGAACGCGTCGGAGGTATAGACTGGATCTTTTCTGTGTGCTCTTAGACGATCTCCGTTTTGATTGCAATGAAAAGAGATGTTTATTGTGTAAAAGGAAAGGAGTGGGAAGGAACGCAGAGGGCCGCGTCTTGAGTAGACCAAGACGCGTGATAGGATTCACAACTGTCTTGATTTTGTTCCTGCGCCAGTGGCCTTGCGGATTCAGAGGAGGCGAAGTGGACGTAACAGTTTTTTTTTTTTTTTTTTTTTTTTTTTTTTTTTTTTTTAAA